>NDXB01009456.1:74287-105396 GCA_002631895.1 Agapornis roseicollis
AAAAAAAAAAAAAAAGAAAAAGGCAAAAAATTGTGACTTATGACAGGAAAATGATGAATTGTTCCTGAGATAGGACCTTGGGAGTGTGTTTTTGTTGATTTCCACTAACACAAGGCACTCTTTCAGGAAGAGGCTGCTAACATGAAGAGTTAATGGAGTTAAGTATAACAATAAAAGAAAGAACAGATGGAGGAGAAATGTCTTCCTTTCTTTCACATATCTGTGAGGTGTGTGACTTCACACACATCCCAGGCTAGATATCAAAACTAAACCTAAATTTGATGGCTCATATTCCTAAAAGGATACAGTGGCCTTCACCTTTAGGTCAAGAATTCAAAAGCAAGACCAATCAGTGGTGACCAACTGTTGTCACCATCTGCCTATTTAGAGGCCTGGATGAGAACAGAAAGGTTTTTTAGCCCAGTCCCATTGTTAATGGACAGGTGTCTCCATCACAGAAACAACCATCATGAGTGTCACTAACTGGAAGTTGAGTCAGAGAGGTCAAGAACTGAATGGGCATAAAAACTGAATTAACAGATTAAAGAGTCCCTCTAGATAAGGGTCAAGGCAGTTGTGTGCATGCTGTCTACATAAAGAGCACTTCAGTCTTCAGGGCTTGCAGCCACATGCCTATCCCTGAAACAAATTAATTTTTAAATGGAAACAAAATTGAATAAACCTATTTATAATTTGATTTAAATTCAGCTATTAGGCTGGTTCCCATTTTCTTTAGCATCAGCTGGAGGTACACAAAAGCATATCCATGTCTGCGGTTTGTACAGCTGCACTGCTAAATATCAGTATCCTTTTGAATGTTCAGAGGTGTTCAGGTCCTCCAGCTTGACAGGTAGCAGACGATACTGCAGCCACACCATGGCTATATCTCACAGTGCTAGTGTGTTTCATCAATAGGCTTGAAAAGCCACCTGGGATTCTAAGTGTTGAGACTGGCAGTGGCAGCACTGGACAGGTGCACTGGTTTGTACTAGTATTATCATAAACACAAGGGAATCCATAGTTTTTAATTTTCTAGCAGAATTTGGTATTTGCAAATAAAGAGCATTAGTAGAAGCTATCTTAACAAATCTCTTTATACTGATAAGAAACTCTTCTTATTATGCTGCTTCTTTTTAATTCCTTTACGTACACTTGTATTTCTGACAGCGTATCAAAACACTAAGTCTTTGTAGCCCAAAATATTTTTCTTTCCACTACACATACATGTATGTTTTGCATCTGCTTAGATCCACTGAAATCCAGTTATAGTTACCTTGTTTTGATTCTCACAGTAAATGCTATAGTGGAGTCAACAATGAAGCAGGAAGATGTCAGATGCCCAGGGGAGACAGCTTGAAGCATCACCTTTGAAAAATTTGGGACAGATTGTAACTTGGCTTTCTTCCCTGCCAGGAGAGGTAATCTGAGCTCTATGCAATTTAGAGCATGCACACGCACATGTATCTTTGGAAGCATTAACATGAGCATGAGGTTTGTCCAAGGAGAAAAAGCTTCCTCGGGCTTGCCCAACAATTCCCACCTTACAACTGTCGTGGAGCTGTGCTTCTCCCAAATCAGACATTTCTCCTTGCCATAGTATACAACACCACTTTGGGAAACCTGAGAGTGGTCTATTCTGTAACTCCCACTCTTTCTCACTGCTATTGTATGTGGAACATGCTTTTGGATGCTTTCCATAATTCATAAATATTAATCTTATTTACTATGAATACTTAAAACAAAAAGCTAAGCAGTAATTCTTATTCAACAAAGGGGTTTTTTGTTTGCTTTTAAAGAAGAAAAAAAAAAAACCACCCAAAAAAACAACCAACCAAGAGGAGGACATAGGAACTTGTTAGTCTCTTTACAAAGTCACAATAAATTGCAGCTTACATTAGTTCTCACCCAACACTGACACACAATCAAGTGAACTGTATTTTCTCGAGGCAGAAAGAAAACAAATTCTACTCAAGTTATTTTTTCCACTACACTTGAAGGCAGTAATGCAATTCCTGGGAAATAACTGTCCTTCATAGATTATACCTGTGTTTGGCAAGGAACACACATGCGTATTGGGGGTTGAAGGTATAAGTCAATACCATGAGTTAGAAGAGGTCTCAGTAAATAAAAATATTTTGGACAAGTATTTATCTCCAATTACTACCTAGATTCTAAAGAAAACTGGGAAGCAGCAGCAATGAACAATGGCTTCAGTCTGATAGTGTCAAACAATCTCCAGGATGAAATGGGTTATTTCAAGAAAATTCCTCTATTCATTGCTTGTCCAGATAACCACCACTAGGTCAACTCTGGAACAGGAGCATATTATCGTTTATGCCCAAGCTGTGCCTCACTCAGCCACCATGTAATTTTTTTTCCCTTTCTGAAACGCTTCCTTTCCACCATAAAGGAATTCCCATCCCTTTACACTCCATCTTCTGTGATACAATCTACATGTCTAGTAGCTTCCTAATGAGTTATGATCTCCAAGTTATTTGCATTCATTACAGTTGAATGGATATGCTATGTTTCCAGCTTCATCTCCAAGCTATATATAACAATATAACTTTCCTTTTTATCCCATACCTTGCTTATTCAGACTGTCCCTTTGGGAACAGGAACATCCAGTACTTCAAGACTGTCAGACACAACCTGGCCACAGACTTGTGAAGCCTCATATGCTCTATACATAAAACAAATCCTACGGTTCTCTACTAATTGTTATGTTAGAAAATAAACTCACAAATTACTGGGATAATATGTAAAGAGAACTGAAAAGTTCCCACAGGTTGACATCTTCAGTATCACTTCCTAGAATCTAAGCAGTAAAATCACAGGTGCTGTCACCATACAGAGATTACAACAGCATTTGCTGGCTCCCATTTTATTCTGTGATGGATCAGACACAAGTACAATACACAAAGTAAATCCCCCAATGCCTCTGAGTCAAGAATCATGACATGACTATTTGTTTCTGCAGAAGGCTGGTTTCAGAGATCCAGATTATCCTTCACTATTACATGTTCCTGGGGACTGGATGCAGCAGCCTGAAGAGTTAAGAGCAACTTTGTTCTATTTCAACCAAAGTTTGATGACGATGCTTTAGCACAAAGTGCTTCTCTCTGGACACCTCTCTCTGGACTCTCTGGATACCTCTCCTGAGTGCTGTCGTGACTGAGTGCACTGGAACGTAACACGGAAAATTCTGAACCCTCTAAAGCACTAAGGCAACCTGCTCAAGTAATTTTTCAGTGAAAGCTACTGAATTACAAACTCCATATCTAACCAAAATCCCATAAAGGAAAATGAAGTATCTGTCTAAAGACTGCTTCCAAGGCACATATCCATCATCTTACCCAGCTGCTCAACCTATAACGCTGCCTTTGTATTAGATGAGGCTTAAGCTCACTAAGGTACTAACATCAAAAAACACATGTAAAAAGCATCAGCTGATGAAGACAAAGGAGCCACCTCCTGAGCCCTATTTAGCTATATGTTTGTTAGGGGTAAGGAAAGCTTTGGAAAAGGCAGGCCCTAACTGTGCTGTATAAACACCGTTGTTGAGGAACTTTGTGCATTTCTAGCTTCCAAGCTCACGACACAACAGTGGTGTGTTCTAGAACACAGGAAAGCCATCGTGTGCATTTCATGTACCTTCCATGGACTGAATGCTGAACTTCTCCCAGGATGTGCAAATGATGAGAAAGGGATTACACTGGTTCTCAGTACAGCTTTGTGACAGGAGTAATACTTTGTGTGAGAGATGTGGAGAGAGGCCCAGCGTAACTGTGGGGTTTGTTTTGGAAAGATCTGAAAGTTGTAACCCTGATCCAGCTATCACAGACTGAACCACAATCGTGTATGCACCAACCTACATGCCTTGCCCTCTAGAATTAGTTAGTTACACACTTGTGTTTAAAAACAGCTTTTTCAGTCTAACTGTTAACTCCTTGAAAGCAGGAGAAAACCACACCGTTAATCACAGTCTAAATAAGATAAACTTACAAAGGTCTGCTTTACATCTATGGCTTTTGAGAAACACATCAAGTAGATTCAAACTTCTCAGAAAATATAGCTGGAAGTGCATGTCCAAACTTCCCACTCTGAGTCCCCCAAAATTCTCATGAGGCACAAGGCTCATCAGGCTGCTAACTGATAACATTGTAAGGACAGAGCAAATCCTGGGTTGTTTATAATGCTGCACAAATAGCTGTGGATCACTCTGAGGCATTAGACAAAACAGGAGAGAATCCAAAGCCTTAGAACACAGTGCACTTTCACAGAACCATAACAGTATCACCAACAAGAAAATAAAAACCTTTGCTTGTGTGCATCTTTTGGCAACCTGCATACACCAAAGCAGAAAGGAAGGTATGGCAGCATTGTATCTGCAGAGCAATCAGAGCCACGCCTACTGAAGGTTACAGCCAACAATCCAGCAATAGCCTCTAGTATAGAAGGAAAAAGTTTTTGCTATCTACAATTGAGACACAACTTCATTAATTTATGCGTTTTACTAAGATGGAGACAAATCAACTTAACGGAATGCATACGGAAGCTTAAACTGGTGTGTACTGAGACGTATATACACACAAATAAAATTAATTGCAAGTTTCTGAATCTTGCCTACCATCTCAACCTTCCACTGGTGGTATTTTGTGTGTTACTCATCACTTCTGTTAGAAGTGTGTTTGTCTTTTGGTTTCAGCAAATCCATCTTTGTTCTTATGCTTTTCAGCATCATCCTGCAAATACTTCCTCAGTCCAAATTCATGCAAGTTCTAGATCTTAGTATTTCTCCCAATTATGGAAAAAACAAAACAAAACAAAAACGAAAACCCCAAACAACCCCACCATTATACAAACAGAAACTTTACTGGTGAGAAATTCACCTTGGTACCTCATTCCCATTTTGTAAGAATGATTACCATATACCTTTATGAACAGCCTGAAAATGCACTGTATTATCAGTGATGTGTATTGCCAGTACAACATCACTGCTAAAGAGCTTCCTTGGCATTTGCAACTAATAACTAATTACTATAACCCTTCCTTCACATACATGGGCTACATAATACATAGTAGTGAACACAGGTGAAGTTTGACTGTCTTCAAGACCAGCTTCCCAAGATAACACTTTTCCTATTATGAGCAAGGAATTTGATCTCTCTCTTACAAAGGGACCTTGGCTCCAACTGCCCAGCTGGTACAGCACACAGTTCATAGTATCACACTAATGTGCCTAGACAGCAACACGTTGTGCATCTCATGCATTGTTACAACTTTCCTTTTCTTAAGCTACCTAACATACAAAAATAAACACATAGAAGAATTTCTCCAGGACTGTCCGGGATGGGATCCAGCAGCCAGATGATCACTTGGGGTAGGCTCCAACCCAGAGTGCTCACTTAGGCGATAATAAAGCCTCCCAATAAGCAATCCCATTCCTGAACCTGCTCCTGCCTTTTCCTCCCATTGCTGCACTGGCTGTTTGCAAAACAGCCTTTGCACATGATGACTATTGTCAAATTCAATGCAGGACCAGGAGAGTGCCTTTCATCACCTCACTGCTCTCAAAAGAAACCTTATAAGCACACTGCCAACACAATACACGACCTGTGTATGCTCATTTTCTTGCCTCTCCCTCTTTGTGTCTCTACACGTTAAGACAACACTGAGATCCAAAATGGTACTTCAGTCATAAAATCATGATTTAAATTTGTGTGTAGGACTAAGGAGAAAGAAAACACAGTTACACATACCAGACAAACACACATACGTGTGCCTCATCTCTAATTCAAGCCAAACATTTCATAGGCAGTTTCTTGGCATTTTATGTGAATATATATTTAGTCTAACCGGGCTTTATGTTGAATATGTCAACCATGTCACACATAAAGCTGCATATTACAGTCTTTCAGGAGCAACAAAATGATGAAACAAATGTATCGGGACTCCTGACTCCTTCAAGTGCCTGAAGTAACCTGTGGAGGCTCATGACTGAAGTCACGTCATTTAGCTCTCTGGTAATAACCTCAGGCACACAAGAAGCTCCTTCCCGCTTCAGTGTGAGCTGCTGCAGCAGAGCCTGCCTCCTGAGTGGGGACACAGCCCAGGCACCCACCATACCTGCCCTTGCCCCAGCCCTCGTCCTTCAGGGGCTCATCAGCACCACTGCCCGCACTGCAAGGACTCTGCAGAGTGACTCCTGACACGCTGCTACACCAGGCTGTGGGCAAACTGCACCCCGTCTTTTCATCTCTCTCCAAATTTTTATTACCTTAAGAATCATCTTTCATGCTACACCACCAGGCAGAAAAGTTTAAGATTATGATAATTTTCTGTTATTCTTCTCTGGCCACGTCTGATACTTTCTTATCTGCATTTCTTTTGCTGAAGACATTTGCTGATCTTAAACCTGGCTTGAATGAATAGCAATTGTTCCCTTCTGGTTTTGAAGGTACTTTGTTTGTCTACCCCATTCACTGGCCTGAAATCAGCAAGGCCTCAGATGGCTGTTGCTATGGCAACTCTGTTCATTCAACACTGGCATATAATGAAGACAATGTGTTTTCCATTTAGATGAGTTTTAGAGCAAAAGAGAGAAGACTCCTGTTTAACAGTCCCTGAGAATGCCAGGGTAATATAATCAGGGTTTCTGTAGTACCAGTAAAACCACTATGTGCGACTAAAAGAGGGGAAAGAAAGAAAAGTTACGTTGATGTTTCACAATAATTACAGCACTGGGCAAATTAATCAACAGTGTGACTGCATTTCTTTACTTTTTAAGACCTTCTCCACTGAGAATAATTCAGAAAGAAATGTTTTGCTCATACTTTTCCCCAGTGAAGCAGCAATTTGGACACTACCAACTTGCTAATAAGACACCTAGGAGCTTCTCTCTCCTCCAGCTTCCTCAAGGAAAGGGGTACTTTGAAATTAGGATGTGTAGGTGTGTGTTTGTTTTTAAAACCAGTTTTCATGAACACTGACAGGTAGAACTACCAATGCAACAACTTTATCTGCCATCTCCTGGGTACTGGCCACACAGGCTACATCTGCAAGGTGGAGAGGGTCCCTCTACAGCGGCACTGCGGACCCACACTACCCACAGAAACAAGGAACAGAGTTATTAAATAAAGGGTTCTTCGAATACAGATATGATTCGCATTTCACTTCTATGCCCTAGGTTTTTCTACCTACCTCAGTTACATTAAAAATAAGCATAACAAAGCGTGTGTCAGGAGAGAGGAAGCAGAAAGGGCTCTGCATACAGAAGAAGGTGCAGAGGGAAAGGCTGCTCCCCTCGTCCACGGGGGCTTGCCATGCAATTACTGCTCTGTATTGCTACTAAAGGCCACTACTGAACAGGGCTTTTTAAAGACAATCTCATAAACATTTCCGAAAAACTAACATCACAGACACTTGTTTACTCCTTTGATCTACAAAATCTGGACATTTCTCCCTCTCTCCCTCTTCTCCTTCCTTCTCTCTTACTCTTCCCCCACAAGTCTTTTTCTAACTTTTTATCTGGTTACCTTCTGAGATTCACTCGGGAAAAGAAAACAGGGATTTTTGAGATCCCCAGGAATAACAACAAAAAGGAAATTGGAAACTAGGCATTATAAGTTATTCTATTTGCAGTGGAAACAGTGACTTGAAAGGATTTCTCTTTTTCACTATTTTTGCAGAGCAGCAGGGAGCAAACACTTCCTGAAAGGAAAGCCAGTTTTCCAAACTCAAATGAAGTCCAATGTTTTAAAATCCTTCGAACAGGAAACAGCATGCTTTCAGTTGACATGTCCTTCATTTAATCAGGTTATCGCCTTATTTCACTCGAAGGAGGTGAGTGGGTTTGGAACAAAGTAATTCTTTTTTTTTTTTCTCTTTTAGGAATCACATTTATGTCAGGGTTTGTGGTTTGGGTTGGTTTTTTTAAATGGCAAAGTAAACCAGGCAAACATGAAGCTGCAGTAACAACACAGAATCTACGTTTATCTTTTTTCAAGTTAAAATTTTTTTGAGTAAGGAAATGACCTGTTTTAATACACTCTCCACATATGGAATGGTCATAAAATCAAAGCAAAGAAATCCTGGGTGTTCACATCGATTCCAGCCTCTGTGTAACAGCAGTTTGTGAAATTGTGCACATTCAGTGCCACACACAAACCATCCCAGGATTTCAAATAGCTGTGCCACCAGCTTGCTTGGAATATCTGAAAACAAAACACAATATTCTCCACATAGATATCCACAGTAAGATGTCTGACAACTCCAATTATTTCCCAAATACAAGGTTTACACAGGTGAAGCCAACTAATACTTCTCTGTTACCCAAGTGAGCTGGGCTTTGATGGGTTATAAAACTTGGTGACTACCCATATATTTTGCAACACTATCTAAGGAGGAGGAAGATATATGTCAAGATCTGTGTTTGTTCCTTTACACTTCTACAGCTGAAGAAAGCAGTCATGTTTATGTCTGTCAGATCTTTTCTGGCTCTTCACTTGTGCTGACAGCCTACAGCCTTGCTTCAGCTCCTACAAAGCTCAAAACCTGCAGCTGCACTAGCTGGCATGCCTTTTCTCATTCCTCCCCTCCACCCTTTATCTCCCCCCTTTCACTCCCCCGTCTTTATTTCTAACTTTTCTTAATGTAGATCAAAAGCATATAGGCACCAAACCTGACTGGGCTCCAAGAAAAGACAAACACTGAATTTTAAGGCACAACTACAGATATGTTGGTACATGCACTCACACATGCACACTTTCCCTTTCTCATTCCAAACAGCCACCTGCTATTCTGTAGACTGGCTATAGCACTAATCTCATCTATTGTCAGAATACCAAAAAACCAGCCATCATTTATGCAAGCAAGACAGCAATATAAATCAAGACAAGCTTGGAGTACTTGAACACAGATTCATTGTCACTTCAGACCTTGAGACATAGCTCTTTGGCTCCTGCCTGCTAAATCAAGATTCAAGGTTACGATTCTCCAGATAAAACAACAGACAGAACAATTCTGTAGTGTCAGATCAACCAAAGGGTACTTTTGTTTAAATCCAGTAACATGGTTTCTTAAAAATATTAGAAGAAATAACACTGGTTCTTACAGAAACTTCTATTCTCTACAAGTTACAAACCCACAACCAGCTTTAATTTCAGGGTCTGCATGATGGACTGTATTGCAGAGTAAATGTACTAGCCAACAAAGTTATGATGATGCTTTTGAAGTGTCAGAGGTAAACTTCACAATAACATTCAGGTCAAACTCTTCACTAAAGGATTAATCATCTCTCCTTTGGAGACAAAACCACTGTAGAAACAGTGGTGAGCAGGGCAGAGCTGCAAAAGAGCAGGACACAAACCAGAAGAGCAGAGCGTGCAACAGCAGAGGGTTCAGAAGGGAGTATTTGCTGTTTTCCCTAGATCCACAGTGTCCTGGTTAATCCACACAGACAAGACAGTAGCAGTAAGCAGTACTCCCTCAGAAACAAAGGCAATTTCGACAAGATTCAGCACTGAATCTGCAGTGTACTTCAGTATCACTTGTCAGTCTTCATCCCGCACTGGCATCTCAAGGCTCTCGGCACAGACCAACACACCAGCGCAGGAGCTGCTGCAGGGGCCAGACTGTAAATGCGAATAATCCCATGAGCATCAAGGGATTATTCTCCATGGTTCAGCCATTTCAGTCTTTGCACGCAAGGTGAGGGAGAGGATAAAGCAGCTCTGCAGCCCGTAATACAACTTGTGCATGTCCAGCCATGCGCAATAGGGATGGCACCAGCCTTAAGCTAGGACCATGCTCCCTAACATGGTTAGCTGAGGTACAAGCAAGCCTAAATTACTTCGTACATCCTTGTGCGCACAGCACCCCTCCCTCTGGCAGCCAAAGACTGTGGTGTAGCTGCTGAGCCAAAGGTAGCAGGTCTGGCTTCTGCACCCATGCTGTCAGCAGGAGATGAAAAGGGAAACAAATGACAGTAAGATGTTACTGGCTTATGCCCTGCACAGAAAGGGAAATCTCTGGAAGATGGATCACAGTAGGGTTGCTGCTCTTTGATGCTCTTTCAGATGCCTAACTCTTTCTACCCCTCCTAAATCATAGTGTCTGTGCCTTCCTCAGCAGCAATGCTGCTTCTGTAAAAGGCCCAGCATGAGTGCATTGCCTGCACTAAGGGGAGTGGCCAGGGTAAGTCCCCAGTCCCAGGCTGGCAGTGGGAGATGAAGAGACAGGAACACTGCATCTGAATAAACAGAAGGCCAAGTGCCTTGCCCCAGGGGCAGGCACAGAGCAAAACACGGAAACATGGCGAGCAGCTCTGAAGGAAAAGTGGCAGTGAATTCCTCAAAGATATGCCAGGAATTCCTGGTGCAGATGATAATAAAACTGAAAAAAATTTTACTTATACAAACAAAAGGAAGCAATTTATCAGCTGATGCCTATTTCCCTCATTCCTTCTACTTCTATGACACCGTGATAATGTATATCAGCTTATGATCTGTCCCAAAGAAGCATTAGTAGTTTTTTAATCTGCACTGAAATGCTGCCGATTCATGAAAAAGAAAGTATTTTCTTCAGATTTTTAAAGGTTTTTTTCCTTCATCATCCACACATGTATAGTGCCTAGCAAACTGCAGCCAGGTCATAGGTGGGGTGCATCCCCGTACTATCACAAATAACTGAAATCATTGTTTCAGCACAATTTGAACCATGAAAATAAATCTGTTCTTGGCACTGATGCACTAATAAATGGCAACAACAACAACAGAAGCAGCAGCAAACATTTGATAATCCAGTGTTCACAAAATTACAATATTTGCAAAAATTGTCAGGGAACTTTTAAATTCAGACCAAAAAAAAAGTTTAAATTTAAGACGATTCAACTGTCTCTAAGCAAGCTGATTAGCTGCTGAATGACTGGACACGTGCTGGGCTGTTTTTGTTAGAATGAACACTGAATACAGAACACTGTCATACTGAATGTCCCCTCAGCATATGACATGTTCAAGTAAAATTAATTAGAAGTACTTTATTTTCCCCATCATATTTAGAAACATAGGTGCCATTTTCATACTACAAATCCTTCCTCATCTCAGGCACAATTACTGAGCAAAGTAGAAAGTGAAATTTTTAATCAAACAACAAAAATGTTCAATAAAATTATGTAGACACATATGAGAAGTCAACATGATCAAAGTTTTTATCCTTCTTAAATAGAAAGCACAAAGTTCTTAATAGTCTACATTCTTGCTAAGCATAACGTAAGAGTCACTACTATAATGAGAATTTTGAACAACAGATAGTTTTCTTGTAGAGAATGGGGTTTACTCAGGTAGATGTCAGATGGTCAGGACATTTATGACATTCCTTCTGTGTTAAAATACAGTGCACCAGCTCACAAGTGATGTCTAATAAAGATATTACAACACTAGCAAGCAACATGGCTAAACTAAATCCTAATGTAAACTACTGTTAGAGGGGTATTACATTGTTTTCATTTGCTCTGTGAGTTGCAGACTTTAGGATAATAAAATTGCTCGGTAACAATGATAGCTTAATTTCATGTTGTAACACCCTAATGACTTTATTGTTTCACTCCCATTCCAATTCCAATAGCTATTACCATTTAAACACCTGTATTATCAAAGTGTTGTGGTTGAGTACCTTCTGGATAATTTACTTATGTTACAAAAGACTAATTCAAAGGAAGGCTATAGTTAGTTTCCCTAACTGTTGCACCATTTATCTTTTTAGCATAAGCAGAATCCTTCAGAAAAGTGTCTGTTGATTAAAACAACCAGCCTACAGTCATACTTCAGTTCATGTCCATTTCCTTCAACATGATGACTGAGGGGCAAGCATTTCCAAAAATTGCCCAGAGCAGCAAGTTCTTGCTACACACAATTAAGAAATTAAAACTTCTCAGACAGAGATGTCCAAGTACTACATTTAGGTCAATGGCTTACCAGTGTAAGAATTAAGAACTTCCTCTATGGAGACAGGCCACAGTCTACAGACCTTAATTTCAGGAGTGACTACTAAAAGTTGAATTCTTATACACCCAGTGATTTGGACACCAAAAGAATAGGATAAGCTATAAGAGTAATATACAACTTAACAGATAATACATACCCTAATCTTCAACTACATTAGATGATCAGTCCTGCTCAACCAATTTTACTTGCCATTGATAAATATATTAAAATTGAGTTAAAATGTCCTATCTTCAATTTATTCTTTCCTTTCCAGAAAAAGCTTCAACAATTTATTTTTTTTGACTTCACCTTAATCAACAAATAAAATACCTCAAATAAATCTTAATTAATGACTAAAAAATCTTACTAAAAAGAATTTTAAAAATTAACTATTTTCCAAACAATTAAGACACTGAAATCTCTTTCATCACAATCTGTTTAATATGGAATCTTTCATGGGAGTGATGTGAAAAGTTTGAAATAGTCACATATCAGTGACTTAAAAAACAGCTGATCTGGAGACTCCTGGCTGGTGATTCTTATATGTTATAAAGCACCATGAAAGTTCTCTTGTACTAAAGATACTATCTTTTGTTCCTTTAAAAGTTTTGGGGTTAACATTTTAATGGACATAACAGAGCTGTGGTAAGTAGGTTCCCTCTAGGGGTTATGCTTGGGGAAAAAAAAAAAAGCTTACCTTAACCTTTACCACTCCATTTTGTACACTTTGGTCTTGCTTCAAGACTCGGATGAATCTGACTTTACAGACTGTTATCCATGTAAGTGAACAACCTGCAATTGCTTTAATTACTTGTGTTACATAAGAATACTCCTCAAGATCTACAAGAAAGCTTTACATTGAGATCTAACAGTAAAAGTGAAATAATAATTTAAAAATCTCTTTTCCGATCCAAAATATTTCAGGCAAGTCTGACAAAATATTGCTCTCTGCTGCTTCTCTGAAACACTTTCCGTATTGAAATTCACCAACAGATACACACTAAAGCTCTGTGGACTTTTGCAGTTAGTATGGAATGCAGAGAACCATTTTAAAATTGGAAGTTCTCTCTGTTGAAATTGCCATTAAGGTCATTTACACACCTTCTGTGTAACATTTATTTTTTTTCCAGGCATGTAGATAAATGAGGGGTTTTTAATATAAACAGAAAATGTGTTTGTGCTGCACCATCATGAAACATAAAAGCTAACTCTCTCTGCTTAAGAAGCCTCTGAACTATGTCTACCTGTCTCCAAATATTTGGATGAGCAAGTAGATAAAGACCTCACCTGCCAATTTTCAAGTTCTCTTTTTGCCAATTCCAGTAGGATCTATTAGGGCTTTGCCAACCTACATTGCTTCTGAGTACATCTACAGCAAACCACCTCCAACTAAAAGACTAAGGTCAGGGTTTGTAAAGTGTATGTATTGCTGACATATCCACTACATAGCTGCTTATCCTCATTCAACCAATATGGCAAGACTAAAACAAAAGTTTATGCCATTTTTAATTATTTTCTTTTCAAGTATTTAAAGAAAACACAACTTTGAAGATGTGTTTTGATGTCCATCAGATAAAAGCTCATTCCACTGACAATTTTCTTGTAGAAGACAGGACAACTCACAGCAGTTATTATTATGATGTATTATTACTTAACAACTCCAGGACTCCTGAGTTCAATACCTGTTTGTGGCCCTGACTCACAACATGCTCATAGGTAAGTGACCTAATTATTCTGTGCCTGCTTTGCTATTAGAAATGCTGGAAAGAAATTTGAGATCCTTGGGCCAAAATCCCTTCTGAAAGCATTGAACAATAGGCTTGAAGTATCTGAACATAGAAGTGGAAAGCAACTTATCCATTAGGTACAATGAAATTTTTCACATGTTCTGTCATTCAAGTAATTTTGTTGCTATTATCCACCAAATACAGAATCATAGAATAGTTAGGGTTGGAAAGGACCTTAAGATCATCTAACGTGATGAAGAGAGGGGGGAAAAATCCCTCTATTACTATTTCTATGTAATACAAACCTAAAGTTTTGACTAATAAGTCAGAATCAACAGTAGTTTCTCCCATATATGTTATTATTGCCATAGGATAAAATATAATCATTATTTTGCTAGTCCAATACCCAGGCTTATTCTCACAACAGAAGGATGTTTACATAACATTTTTGAAAGGGAATAAAAAGATTATTTGAGCCTCTTCTAATTAACAGTATTTACCAAATTATGGTGGTTTGTTTGCTCTCCTACACAGAGAACAACTGCCCTCTGGCTAAAAAAAAATAAAGTTATATTAGCTTTTAATTTCCATTTTCAAAGGTATGTTTATGGAATATTTAAGTTTGTAATAAATTTTCCTTGCACACATACTGACTCATGTGTGTTCTCTCTTGTGCTCCCCATTTGCCCACTCCATTCACCCTCCATCCTGAGCCTACATTACAATTATAAATATAATTATAAATTTACATTATAATTTAGGCATGTGTGTGAATGTCTACATATAATAAATTCAAACACTAACTTAACATGAAGGAAAAACTAACACTGGATTTCTTTGCTTGTCCTAAGAAATGTATGAGCTTGGTTTGGATCATGTAAAAGTACCAGAATGTGGGATGCAGTCTGATGCTGTAATTGGAGAAATGGTTTATTTAAATAAGATTTCTACTATTACAGTAGAAAAAAAATAATACCACATTTCTTAGGAAGAGAACTTAATAAGGATTTTGCATTTCATTACAATGTTACAAAGGTTTTTGAAGAAATTCATATGCACTAAATTAATTATTTGAAGCAACCAGCATTTAAGCAGGAAACTCCAGAAGGACACAACAGCAAAGCAGACTACCATGTTTAATGTGACATGGAGTTATGTGAAGGCTCAGGCTCAAAAACTGTAAAAGAGCCTCCACATGCTGGAATAATTCACATCTTGATGATAGATTTCTAAAGGAAGAGAAAGGGTAAGGGGGAGAGGGCAGAAAAGAGCTTTGCTTAGACTAAGAAGCATTTACTTCTAAAGGCGTAACATATGGATATCACAACAGAGCTTCAACATGTTTCTATTGAAAATAACATTTTGGTGCACAGGAAACCTACAAAACTCTGCATCCACTGGCTCTGGCAAACCAGCCTTCTTGTTCGCTGTCTCAAATTCCTGCTCTGCTCCACAGCAGGGCCCCTCCATCTCAGTATCCAAAGATTCCCACCAGTTGTGACTCCCAACCCAGAAGTAATCAGCTTAACATTCAGCTTCGCCAACAACTGTTCAAGGTGCTTTAAAAAAGGGAAAAACAAACAAGCCAACCAACCAACCACTAATTTAGTTCACTATTGTCCTTAGGCCAGCTCTGATTATTTTCCAGCACTGCAACTTTAAGGAAACTAACACATACTGAACTTTCCTCCTACAGAGGAAAAACAGAATCAAATTTCAAGGAAGGCATCACATCTAATTTTGCAGCTTTCTGGTTCTCTCTGAGCCAATTCAAACTCCAGACATCAAAGTGCATTTGGTTGTTGGTTGGCACCGTCGCCACTGGGGACAGGCCAGGGCTCAGAAGACTTCCCCGGGGCAGGATGGTGGAATGACACACTACTACAGTCATCTCACCCACCTAAGAAGAAGCCCTTGGCCTCATCACCTAAGCGTGTGCAGGAAATGTTGTCATCTGGAACACAGTTGTGATTTAAAAGTTGCAAGTGCACACAAACATCTTCATTCTGATACAAATTTAATTGTGAGACTAAAACACGAAGTAAAAAATTACACTGATTTGTAAAAATACTTGATAGAAGTGCACACAATTATTTTCCATATTCTGCTCTTTGGAATAAGCAGCAACACCACAACACACGCCTCCAGAGGAATAAAGCCAGACAACAACTTTGATTTTTGTCACTCTCACAAATACTCTTACAGCACTTCAGCTCTTACCTAGCTTTCTTCCCAGCCAGAGCCAGTTATTGCTGGAAGGGAGCCAATAAGTTCTCGTGCCTCCCAAAGCAATGCATGATGTTACCTGAGCTCTCACTAATAGCTAGCCTGTGACAAAGGCAGTTATGAGGAAAATTATATTCCTGTTTAAAGCAGCAAGGTATAAAATCTACATGTACACCAACCAGAGAAGATTCTGGTATACATATCAGCAAACCCCTGGAGAAGAACAGTTTAAGTGTAAGATTCAGTGAAGTCTGGTCAGCGATGACAGACACGTACAAAGCAATACTTGAATACGATTATTAATGAAGTTCAGCATAACCTCTGCAAACAGATGGGTTATTAACTACACGGTAGCTTACCATGATGTGAACCAATATTGCCAGTTAACCCAGTAACCTCTCACACCACACATGTGGTTGTGCCACAAGGTGAGGGTGATCATATCTGATCTTCCAAGCGAAAAGATAAATAAAGGAATCATTCTTGGTGTGATTTTCATGATGTATACAGTTTTTCACAACTTGAGAAAGGAAAACATGATTTGGCATAACTGCACAACATCCAGCCAGCAACACCTTTCACTCATTACTGATTTATCCTCAGACTGACTTTACCAAGTGAATCATGTATGGATGAAAAAGTCTAAGACCTCTATTTGGCTGAGGCTTAAATTCAGACCCAGTAGCTTACCTAACTAAATTATAAGATCATTTTTTGCTGTTAGATACAGTGCTTGTTTACCAGGCATCACAGAACTAAACAAAAAAGCATTAAACTTCTTTAATACCCCAAGTTTTCACTTAATCCTGGGCAGCAAAGTAATTTAACTTCTCAGTTTCAGGATATCCAATGTTAACTTTACACATAGCTCAAATTCTTTATTAAAATTGCCAGAAATGGGGCGGGGGAAGGGAGGAGGATTGACTTTTTCCTATTCACTTCCAAGAAGAAGAGGTGGAGATAAATTGCATACCTGTTAGAACAACATGATTTAAAACTTCACGACAGAATGAAGCTCCTGTTGTGCCATCTGGTTAATAAGCTGTCAGTTCATTTATTAAGAACTATAGAGATCTGATGGAATTTGGGGCAGCGGCTGACAGCCCATCATATTTCTAATTCTAAGGTACATCCTGTCTTTCAGTAAAGTTTGAATAAAACAATTCCACATGCCAGGTTTGCAAGTGAGCTATACAAAGAACAAAGGCATTTGGGAGGAAGCTTGTAAAAATCTAAAGCTTTGTAGAGTATCTAGAGAAATGTATCTATAACCAGGCACTGAATCAGTCTCATTTCTCCCACTACCCTCCCCAGTACATTTTCTCCCATCCCTCCTCCATCCCGTACTACATTCTTCTGCACAAGGAGGTTTTGAAGCAGGTTTAATGAAGGTAATCACTGTTGGAGGGAGGCAGGAAGGGTAGGAGTTTTTCATCTCCAAGGCTAAATGGATGAAGCTGATCTTAATGTATAGCATCTGCAACTGTCTGCAGGCTCAGAAGGGCATTTGAACTATCTGAGGAGCAAAAGACAAGTTTCAGCTTAAGCCTAAGAAAAAATGATGGAGACAGAGGGAAAGAAAAAAAACCTTAAGAGGTGTCAGTCTCAGCTGTCCAAAGCATCCTTTGGTAAAAGCATTTCTTACTTTACAGGAGCTAAAAGTGACAAAAATGTAACTTTTTGTTCCTTTATTGGATATTTTACTACATCCTCACCAGGATCTTCATTAAAATCCTACTTAAGATTATGTCAGTGGCTGGTTGCAATGGTAAAGTGGCACCCCTGGGATGTTGCCCAATGTGATTAAAACACACACAGAGCAGTGCCTCAAATTGTAGCTTTTTCAATTTGGATGCCCCTGTGTTTTTGTTTTCATTTTTAAGGAGACTAACAAACCTTCTGATTGAAAATATACCAACTGTTAGGAAATACCTTCTGTTAGAAAAGGTGTGCAGCAATTGACTGGGACCAGCATTAACCATAACACAGTCTTCCTTGTATTACAAGGATGCTGGAAAACTGCATTTGAATAATGTTCAGACATTTTTAAAAGATCCAAGTCCACCTGATGCTGAAGTCTTCACACACCTCAGCTTTATTTTCAAGATTATCAATGGGTAGGAGAGAAACAGTTTCACCTCTGTTGGTAGGACAAACTCTGATCCACAGAAAGATCCAGTGATTTCCCAAAAAAACACACGGGGGAGTCCAACAGAGCTGAAATTGAGTCTACATACCCTGATCAGAACAGGCCAATTACAAATATACCTACTCCTAGCTCCTGTCACAAAACGAGAGCTTCGCCAAAATTCTTTGACTTAGAAGTCTCCAGCACTTTGAGTTCCTGAAGCTGGCTTTATCACCATGGCATATCCAGCCCTGTTTTAGTTATTTTATCAATATTCTAACTCTGAGTCAGGAATGTACTACTATACCTAATTTAGTTCAAAATAAATACTCCACAAAACAAGATGAAGACTAAAGTTAAACATGAGTTCATGTGCTTTTCTAAACTCTAGTCTTAACAGTGACACATGAGTAAATATTTCAATCAGCTCAAAAATCACAGCACCTTTACCAGCTCTTTTAATCCTTACTATTTTAGGCACTATTACTTCAACACATAAAATTTAGCTATTTTATATAAAAAAGGAGCCAACTGATTTATTCTGTCATCATAAAGACATGAGCTTGTTTCCTTTTTCGTAACTGTAGGTAATGCACAAGGGACCAGAGCTCACAAACATTTTACCACTGAGCATTATACAACAAGCACTTTCTGAAACTGCAGCTAATTCTCTGCCTTAAAACCAAAATAAAAGGCTAATAGAACAAAAGGGAAGACACATCTGCTCTCCCTGAGCTGGTTGGGGGTTGGTTGGTTTTCAAAAGCAAGTTCCATAGAAGAACAAGCTAATCTGTAGAAATACACCATCTCTCAAAGGCTGGGGCTTAAAAATAAACAAGTAAGAAGTGACTGTAAAACAGGTCCTTTAGGTAAGTTATTAGTAAAACCTCTTAAGAATTGGTCATCAAGGTACACTAATATTTTGGTTACCAGATGTTGTAGACAAAACTACTGAGAAATTGGAGGATGACAGCATTCTGCTTGATTTAAGAGACATCAGTTTCAAAGCAATTGTTTTCTAAAACCTTTTCGTTCATAGGAAATTTGAAAGACACTGGATTTCCAGTCCATTTGAGATAGAAACTCAGACTGACTCAAAAATCCTATTTCTCATACACGTCTCAATTACAAAATAAGAATTTTCAAGGTTTTAAACTCACTGTGTGTTCTGTTATAAACACAGGATGATGACATATATGAGAGTAATCAAAACATGCAGACTATTTTACACATTACCATCCTGTTTTACAAAGTTTAGGTGCTAATGGGTTAAATGTTAAAAGAAATGCTTCTTCAAGTAAGAATGCAGAATACTGCTCAGAATCTTATGTTTAATATGTCTGCCATTCACATGGAAGCATGCTGCCCAGTCACCTTAAATCACTTCCATAACTTCACTGTTGCAGATTTATTTGGAATAGAAGGGGGTGTGTGTGGGGGGGAGAGACAGGGTAGGAGAAACCAAAATCATTCTTCAGTTCTCAAAATACTTTACAATATGTTGTGTTTTATATATCAGAGCAAGTTTTCCATTTTCAAAACCCTAAATGTGCAATTTTTTTCAGGCATCATTAATTGCCATTAGCTCTGTGCAGACCTCAAAACTCAATGGAGGTTTGGGCTGGCTTCCAGAAGCTGACGTTCTTACCAGCATGTCTTTGGTCTAGAAATCCTGGGAGAGTTTCAATTCTTCTTTGTTCCCAAATGGTTACAAATATTTCAAGAACAGACTTTTCTGCAGTATTTCTCTTCCCTCTTCCAGCAGTCCACAGGCATGTGCAAAAGGCTGTGAAATACCTCTTGTACCTTCCTCAACCACCTAAAAAGGATCAAAGTTTTGGATAGGGGTTTGCTTTTTTTTGAAGCAAGATACACAGCAGTAATCCATGGCATTATGAAAGCTCTTTGGAAAAGTTTGCCTTCCATTACAGCCCAAACCTGAGCATCTAAATCTGCTCTTTCTGGTGCTACAAAATCTTGGTGCACTCTCACCTCTTACAACAAAGGTCAGAATCTACCAGAATCACCCACTATGCTGTCTCATTTACAGAAAGAGTTATCTTTTTCCATATTTTTCCCATAGGAGTTACTGGAGCCAATAGCTGATTTGTACCTTTAGCCTTCTGATAACTTTGACACAATACCACTGCCCTGCAAGCAACTGGGCCTTACTGTTCATTGATTTCAGCAAGAAGCAGGTTTTGCAGAAGGATGCATTATCTTCCCAAGACTGAAGAAGATTTATATAAAGAAACTTTGATAAAAATCAGCTCTTGGAGCAGTTACAGGATAAACTCCAAGGTATGAAAAACTCTAAGTGAGGCAGCAAATAGGTTTAAAATCATCTTCAATATCACACCTACTGAGGCCAAAAAAGTCTACTCTATCTTGGCTAATTTCAGCAGATGTATGTTCTTATGCTTGGACTCAACTATAGACCCCTGTATTTGAGAAATTCAGGGCTAACTTATACTTTTTCTGACCTTGTAAGAAAACAGCAATAATCCAAGAACTTCATTTCATGAAGAAATTTCAATAAAAACAGAAAGAAAACCAAAACCAACACCGAGGCTTTTGCTGCCAATGACACAATACTTTTTTTTTCTCAACTGTCCTCAAGTACTTCACAGCAGACTGTAATGATTTCAGCCTTTGCTGAAATGTGCTCCCACTGAAAACCATCATTGCATCATCATCTTTTTGTTACTCTCTCAGCTCAGTGCTTAATGTATAAGGCATCATAGGCAGACAACTACCATAAAGCCTATTCTGTAAGCAGCACTGCTTTTTTGGTTTACCTTCACATACCAGCCTGTCACTCACAGCAGGTCAGCAGTTGTGTGGTGAGCAGCTCTGCCAACTCTGCTGCAGCACAGCAAGCTTCCAAGAAAGAGACCAGACAGCTTGAGATGAAACCAGCTTAGCTATCCCAAGACAAGCCATGCTTCCCTATGAATCACAGCGCTTAGTCACGCTTATTACAGCACAAACACGATGTATTTGAACAGCAGTGTGCTTTGCTGGGGACCAGCTGCATGCTAACTTTTACAAAGGTGCTCATTAAGGCCTCCATCTCCTTTTGTCTTTTGGATCTCATAGTGCTCCCATGCCAGCCTGCTTTTGGAAATTACGCTTACTGCTTCCATGAAAGCTTTGGCTTTTGGAAGAATAAGGTGGGCTGTCTAAGCAACATTTGGGGCCTTTCCAAACAACTGAAGGTCAGTGTAGTTGCAATATGGCATATCCCTACTAATAGAGACAATCCACTATAGTTTTGTTGCAGGATGGATAGCACATTATTAAGCCTCCCTGTATTACAGCAAAGTTGTAATCAACTTCATAAATATATCAAAACCTCCACCTATGCTTATAAAACTACAAGAAACAAAGGTAGGTTATTACGCCTCTTTTAGACAGTGCGACTAAGTGAACTCCCCTAGGGCCCCACAGCTACTGAATCAGTATTTTGTTACTGCCTTAAGCAAAGCCCCATCCCCAACACGATACCACAGGACACTCTGCTTGCCGGCTTCAGAATTCTGACTGGCAGTTTCCACCATTCAAGAGCTGCTGCATGACTGCTCTAAATCCAGTGGTTCTAGGAAAGTGAAAACCCCCAAGTTTGGTAGAAAACCGATTAGCATCTTGCTAGAACCACCATCATGTTTAATTGTATTTGGGAAGCAATTATCAACATAGACCTCAGTCAATACCCTCACTGCTATTAGTAAAGTCACTCCAAAGGAACAAACAGGGACAGCATAGGAGTTAAACCACATGAAATTACATTGTATTTGTGTCAGGTTTGATCTCTTTCTACTGTCTTAATCTTTTCCTTTTTAAATTACTGCATCACATGACATCTTTTAAAAGCTTCAACATATTAAACAGCTTGACAGAAATATTATTGGAAGGGAGACTCCTGGCTCTATGCAGGAGCACAGATTAGACTGACATATTTATCCTTTCTGACGTTATGAAACAATTAAAAAGTAATCTTTCTTATGTTAGCTTAAATTAAATGCTATTTTGTAATTAAACAGTCAAGTCCTAGAATTAAGTGGCTATCACCTGAAAATCTTATTTCTCTCCCTTTATAAAATGTATTATTAGCACAAACCTTGAAAAATATAATTCTGGTGTCATGAATGCCAGAAAAGCAAAACAAAACCAAACCAAACCAAAACAAACAAACCAGAAATACTCTTCTAAAAACAAAAACCAACCCAAAACTCCTTAAACAGAAAAAATAAATACATTTGCTCCTCCACATTTGTGAGATTTTCCAGACAAAAGCTGACTGCAGTCAGAAGCAAGTAAGGTTTTTCTCCAACAACATGCAAATCCATGAAATTTCTAGTAGTACACCCTGCAGAAGGCAGAGCTGAGTTCCCACAAATCACCCATGCTGCTATCAAACTAGGTGCAGGAAAAGAGCTTGGTCTGTGGCCTCTATACTGGCAGACCCCTGGTGACATGCTGTGTTACACAACGAGCTCTCCTTCCATGCGGACCAGCAGCTTCTCTGCACGGCAGCGTCTGCAAGTGGCCAGGATGCAAGTCAGTGAACCGGAAGGGAGAATCTCCCATGTGAATCTCTTTTCCAGTACCAACACAAGCATGAAGGGGATCAGTTCAAAATGAGACGTGAACTGGAACAAGAGTTTCATCACAAGGAATAAGCCAGTTATTTCCCTGAAGCGGCATGAGCAGTGCTTGTTATCATGTACATGTGTAGCAGTTATCACATTGATCGGCTACTTCCAAATGACAAGCCTTCCCCTGAGGAAGAATATATTGTGACTGCAACTTAAACGCACAATGTATACACCAATGCCACAGAAAAATCTCTAATTTAGGAGAAAATATTGCAAATAGTCATACATTATTTTTCATGTAAAACTTCTCAAAGGCTAAACAGTCACACACAACATCTATCTGAATAAACAGCAGGTTTCAAGTGGGGGGCCTGGAAGGGGCTTTGCTAGTAAGAATTAGACTAGGAAGTTGACAGAATGAAAGAACCTTTTTGCAGCTGAGCTGGGCACCAGATCAGGAAAGCAAGGTTAAAAAGGAATCCCTATCTTCATCAAAGGTTAGTATTACAAAAAAAAAAACCCAAACAAGCTACTACCCTTATTTCTATTATTTGTTTTACAATAACATCTATAAGGCCCTTTGCCAGATACAAAAGCAAAGTGTGACAAGCATTCTCCCAGCAGAGATTTATAATCTAATAACAGGATATGGCATAGGTGAAGAGACTTGTCCAAGGTCACATAGTAGATACACAGCACAAATAAGGATGTCAATACTTCCTGACACTTTTTCTAGTCCCTTGCCATCTAACTCACATTGCCCCCCTACGTCTTTGATGACAAACAAGCAAAGAACCTACTTCGAGTAGCAAGAAGGGATGATGATTCTACAGACAACTGTTTTGCTGATGAAATAAAAGGTTTCCATTTTTCTTTCAAGGGAATAGCTGCAGGTAGAGTTGTTATTTGTTATTACTGTAAAATCCAGAAAAACTATGTTTATAAATTTAATTTTACATTATAAATTTAATTTCATAAAACACAAAAAAGCCCTTTTACTTAAAGATTGATTCTTAAAAATAGCAAGAGCTACACTTATCTTCCTTTTGTGGTATTTGTTGCTGCTGATTTTGAACAGACAAGGAGATCTGAAGCATTAAGAAACATAAGCTTAACTGTCTTCCTTCCCTGCCTGCCTTTGTTTACCATGTAAATTGCCACCCACACACTTTCCCATATAGAACACAGTGGGGTACTATTCACCAACATAGAGCTTCAGCAAATGCAGCTCCTGTCCCCAGCAGGAATAAGGTTATGCCTGGAGTTCACTCTTTAAGTTGCATAAATTTATCTTGGGGTAACAGAAAAAAGAGGTCTGATAAGAGTCACTGAGCTAATCCGACTTATGCCTAACGGACTTGAGAACGGGGAAATGGAGGGAAATGCAGAACAGAAAATGCACAGAAAATAGAGTATTTCATGGAAAGTAATTTTGACCCCAATGGTTTGTGTTTTACTAGGGTTCCTTAATGACAGATAGAAACTACATGCTTTACTACACAGCAAGAAAAGCAATAAGCCAAGAAACAAAAAAAAAAAACCCTAAATATCCAGAACTACATAGGTTTAAACTCCTGAAAGCAACAGGAATTGCTGACAAATATTTGAGGGGTCTTGTCTTTTAGAGCACTATTTTCTTCCTTTCGAAAGCCTTAAATGCTCTGCAACCTCACAATCCATTTATGAAGCATTGTCCTACCACCATACAGACGCTCAGTGAAGGCACACGATGTTGCTGACTTTCTCAGATAACCATCAACATTCATGTTTTTATGCACCCAACACCCATCTGCGCGCCTGTAAGCCGGGGGTTTATCATAGGCGAAAGGAGCTCCTAGAGCAGCTTGCCGCCCTCCACTTCCTGCAGGAACTGCGGGAGGGAGGGAAACAGCGAGAGGGGTAGGGAAACCTTCACATGCCTCAGCTTTCCTTCGGTTAAAGTATTACCAACCTCAAGAGAATTAAAAACTTAAAACCTCTACCACAGCCTGCAGAGAAAGAACCAGAAACATACACACACACACACACATCCCCCCAGGCTTTGCACAGGGAGAAGTTCTTTTTTCCAAGATCTCAATGCAAGGCTACCGCGGAGCAGAGAGGCACTACAAACAGCAAAACAAAACCAAGCAAATAAACAAAACTACCCCCTCCCCCATCACCACACAAAGAAAGAGCAGAAACACAACCAAAATGTTCTACCATTCCCAGCTGTGATTTATCTCCTTTTAAAGGTCCACATAGGCACACATGCAGAACCAAAACCTTTCCATCAGAAGACAAAAGGAATGCATATATCATTACATGTGTACATTTACTAAAGCTATGCTCTTAACTTCACAGAGCAAGCAAAAAAGAACCCACAACCTGACTTAAATCATACAAAATCTTAATCCAAAGTGTATGTCTGAGGATTTTCAGGTATCCCTTCTGCAGTTATCTCAGTAGTAACTTTTGTAATTTTGAATTTCCATGATGGGGGCATCCCTTGCAGGTTTCAATTAGCAGCCTTTACTGTCTGAAAGTACTTTAATCTGATTTTTTCCCCCCAGTGAAATGCTTCACCATTAAGCAAAATGGAGGATTACGAATAATCACAATTAATGGAGTAAATGTTTGTATAATGAAATCATGCTTGTATCAGCAGGCAAAGCGAGAGACTCAGGATAGCCTTCTCCACTCTTGATTTTATACTGTGTAGCCTCAGACATTGCAGGAAAACAATTTAGACTGAAAGATTATCCTCTGGCTCCTGACCTAGCATTGTGTTTACTAAGGACAAACAGAAGTGATGTTATCCCAAGTGACATGTTAGGCAAGCTCAGAACTTATATTTTGTTCTGCCTTTTTTTCTCCCTCCCTTGATAAGGTTTGGGGGAATAGGGGGCTTTAAGCGGTCTGACTACCAAGTTGTTTAATGGCTGCAGACTTATGAAATTAAGATTCCCATTGTCTAGATATCATACTCATCCAGGGAGATTGCCATGTGCTTTTAGGCCGCTTTTCTGAAGCATCTTCTTTTAATATCAACTTCCTATTACTCTTTTTCAAAATGTTTTATTCTAAGCACCAGAACAGATCTACAGATTAGATTAAGGGCTCACTGCACAGCCAGTGTTTCATAGACAGGATACCATGGTAAGAGCCATCTTCTAACTTCTGTGTAAACAGTTACACAGGAGACACACAGTCACACTGCAGCTGCTTCAGAGTATTCCCTCAAAACCACTTACTCAATTGTTCCCAGGTTAGCTTTGCCCTCAAGATGGTATCCCCTATGTACAACATCTACACAGGAAGCTGCAGAAACTGATCAAATCCCCACAGGGGAAGAAACAAGGAAAGGCTAGTTCACACTGAGAATTTAATGCTGTTCTTTTCCTTAAAAATCAGTCCTTGCAGAATGGATGGAAAACAGCCCGCACTCAAGTATCACCATCTAGTAATGGTCTTGTCTGTAGTACCAAGACAATCATCTCTGTACAGAAGAAGCTGTGCTTGGGAGTTTGACAGGTTGGGTGTTAAAACAAATGTATTAACTTTGAAGGGAAGGAAAACTTAATTCAGGAACCTTCAAAAGAGTTCAGTGCATAGCTCAGAAAACACCAGCAGAAGAGAAATGCCTTTACTGCAATAGGAAAACAAATGAAAATACATGTTGGAAAAGGGACCATGCTTTTTTAGCAACTTTACAGAGGGTCCTAAGAGGCCTTTGTTACCAATCTAGTCAGAAGTTAGCAAGCTTTATCTGGTTTGCTACCACTGAAGGTTTAAAACATACTCCAGCAGTCTTTCTTTGAGGTCTAAAGCTCAAATTGTTTTCAACAGTTAATTTCTGATACTTTTAGAGACTAGTAACATGCAGTATTGTAAAGCCTGGATACAGCAGTATTCTCAACAGTGCTGCTGGTTTACTTGTGAACACCCTCTGTCGTTGATTTCTGTCCTTTCCCCGTGAGACAGTGGGCAGAATACCCAAGACACTGCATTCGAACCACAAAGTGTGCAGTTTGCTAAATTTGACTTCCCTGCCCAATCAAGTGAGACCACCGAACACTGCTTGTACAGAAATATTTGAACATACCATATTTACTTAAAAAAAAAATAATTAATTGGGAAGGACTTCAGAGCCAAACATTCCTCTTCCTTTCTCTTAACTCCCAGGTGCCTAATAATGAATGCTCACTATATAATTTCTTCTTAAGGCATTTGCCCTGGAGCTGGAAGGCATGGTGTACACTCAGGACTGTATTTTTCACATACTAAAAAATTCCATCAAATTTAAGGTAATATGTGAACACACAGGCTTTGTTGATTCTTTAAACTATTTGAAATTATTCTTCTTTGGATTCCAAAGACACATCTAGATTTAGTTTAGTTCTGCCAGAATGTCTGTACAATGCACTTACTGAAACTACTCTGTGAGATTAGGGTTTGCTTATGCTTTCACTTAAGACTGCTGATATTAGTATGACATAAAATGCACAGAAATGAGGATGGTGGTTCTGGGGATGGGCACTAGATTGCACTGTGCATTTATTGGTAGACAGAGTTAGCTTATTCTACAAAGGTAAGGTATAGATTGCTCTCTCCCAAATCCAGACAAACTTGTTTCTTAAGTTTCAGTTTGGACCCAGTGTATTGTAATTATTAGCAAAAAAGTACAACTTGCACACAGTTTACTCACAGATGTTCAGCGGAAGAGTTAAAATGTGGACACATTGTCAAAGTGAGATCTGTGATTGCTCTGCATTTGGATCTACTCTGCAGCACATGCTGAAGGGCAGCAGTCTGCCAATGACACCATCATCAGTGTCCCTCACACACACACCCCGCAGGCCTGCCAACATGGCAGTTGGCTTCCCCAAGTCCCCTGCCCCTGATGAAACCAACTGAGGAAAGCAGAGAGCCAGCTGCCATGAGCTCTTCCACCAGCAAGGAAGCCTGGACGCAGACCATCTCATGGTTCCTGTAATGACCTGGTGTACAAAGGTTTCTGTACCAGCCTCTGTGCACTATGGTTCCCATGCAACTTCCATGACAAAGGGGTTCAGAACACTTACGGAAAAGCAGAGAGGGCAATGGGATCTCTAGGGACATCAACTGCAAAACTGACTTGTGATAAAATTCGTTCTCTCAGCTATACAACACAACAGCCTGTCTTCAGCCAACAATGTGTGCCACACAAGCACATGAATTATTTTTATGGATGAACAGTGGTTTATAGTTCAAGTCTTCTGAACTACTCACTGAGTCAAACTATTGTGCAAATAAGTTCTTTCACAAATTCCTGCCATGTTCTGGCAGGTGGTTCTTGAATGGTCCAATAAGATTTGTCATTCATAAATACACACTGATGAAATTACAGGTGGATTTCTAATGGCAGTTTGGGGATTGCTTACTGATTCCATGTGCTATTTCCTTACTTGAGGTATGACTGGGCACAAAACAGGCAGCACTGCTGCCAGTCTAACTTCATAGCCAGCAGAGAAAGAACAGTAACTATGCTTCCTATTCTCCTTCATTCTGCTTTCTCTCTCCCTCAAAACCCAAAAAAGTCTCAAAACAAAAAATATGTTCATGCATTCTCAGGAAAACTACTTATACTTGTATCTGTAGAACTCCCTCATTCACTGACACTGTAACAAAGAAGCCCTGCTTATCCATGTACTTCAGAAAGTATTATGACCCTAAGCATCCTTTTATACTCTAATTTAGCTGAGCAGCTTTTACCTGGAGCATATTCTCAAGCATACATACACAATGCCATATTGTTAATTACTTCATTGGTGTGAAAGTCTGTCAGGATTCTTACCTTTTATTTTTAGCCACTTCCAAGTACTTTGTGTCCAAGTCTGAACCAGGGAGCAGGGAGCATAAATTTCTATTAATCAATCAATGATGGCAGTGGTGGTGAGCTCTAGTTTTTCATTTTGACTGCAAAGCAAAATTAAAAGCTATATTTTGCAAATTTACGCATTATAGATTGTAGCGGCAGCTGGTGGACTGCTGCTGAGACAGACTGCCTTTTCCCTTCCAGTCCCCTGTGACCGAGATGGAAGAATTACAGGACAGCACTAGCAGCTGCTGCTGCTGCCCCAGAAGCGGCAAGCCAAGGTCTCTGGAAAAATAACTGGGGAGGAGGGGGAAGGGAGGAAGGGGGACAAAGTAGTTGGGGAGGGGAAGGCATTGCCAAGGCTGGCTGTACAAACAACAGTGCACCTTGCCCTGAAAAGAAACAATTGAGCTGGTTTGGCTTCCTTGAGTAGACACACATCTCTTAAACCATTATGAGACTTTGAAACACTAACAATTTTTGATAAGGACTTTCAGAGACTGAACAAAAGTGAGCAAGGCAATATTCCTTCCAGTCCGATGACCGCAGCAGTTTGCTCTTGAATCCTCTAAAAAGAAAGCACAGCATAATGAGAAACACCCTTCCTTGCAGCTCTTGAAAAGCTTTAAGACAGTCATTCTACGGAGGACTCTATGATAGCACAGGCACAGTCTGCAAGTCAATTCATGCCCTGTCTGCCTCCTGTAAAACAGGGATAACCAAATCCCTTCTTACACACATGCAGTCATGAAGATAAATAATTAATGACTCCAAGACATCATGTGCAAACACTAAAGATCACTCAATTTTATTAGACAGATATGAAAGTTTGTTAAAAAAACTACTCAGTGAAAAAATCAGCTTATGTATTTGGTCACCTAAACAGTGGCTCAGTGCAGGCAAGCAACACCATTTATGCTACTCACAACACTAAATAGAATGAGCATCCCAACAGGGCTGAAAATCACAAATACACTAACTGATCAAACAACATCCACCCACATGTCCAAATCTGATCTTCAGCCCAAAGCTTTCACGTGTCCTGATGGATCTCTGTGTCCACAGCTGACCTCTGAGGCTCCAGTGTCACCCCAACAAGCCCCCCCTTCACAAGCACTGCAGTGGATGGAGAGCTCCCTTTGCAACAGCAACTTTTAGTTTAACAAATGTAACCTCTGAATGCTCATTTTCAAGAGGTATAATCTGCTATACACAAACCATAAATGGGTCATGTGCATCTTCCTGTTCCTTCTACGAACAGACCCAGATGCAAGAGATCAGTTGGTCCAGTGGACACTGCTTCATTTCCACAGTGGTTGCAAAGACTTCCAGATTAGCCATACAACAGATTAACTGAAACAACCATTCAGCTATTCTAAAAGGAAAAATTGCTGCTACCACCACAGATGTACCACCACTACGCCCCATACAGCTGGCATTGTGGTACATAAAGGTTTACTAGGAAAGACATACATGCTGAGTTTTATTCCTGTAAGGGAGAATATGCATCAGTTTAAATATGTATCTTATCTTTTAATTGCAGGACCTGTTTTCACCCAGTATGTTTGGTCATTAAAAAAAAAAAAAATAAATAAAAAAGAGAACTTCATCTTTGAATTAATGTCATACATATAAACCAAGCAATGCTTAAGGTCAGAAGAAAATACTGCTGACTGAAACAGCTTTCCTCGGCTTTGTTGTATGTCAGAATCCCTTTCAAGATAAGCCCAGATTCTGTACACAAACCCAGTACCACTGTAAGCAGACACCGCCTTCTCTCAGTGTTCAAATTTCACATTCATTTTGGGAAGCTAAGCCAGTGATTGCTATCTGAAGAAACAGCTTTTGATATATCATCAATTTCCTGAAGAACATATCAGTTTATTGAGCAGGGTTTTCAACTCTTATCTCATGTGATAGCATTTATGCCTCACATTTTTTAAATTTAAAAAACCCCTATAGTTCAAACACTGAGACGGCTGCAGAAGGTATGTCCTCAAAAGTTAACAGCAAGTATCTGCTGCTAACACTACTGGGAACTCAACTCATTACGAAGTTCTTTAAAAAAATAAATAAACCCTTCCTCCTTAGCATATTAGATCCTGTGTTGTTCCTAAACCCAGAGGGTATCTAGTCAAAGTACATGTGTCTGAGATGACGCCCACCAACATTTCTATTTTTAATGCACATAGGAATATACTCTCAGCAACACTAAACCACTTCTGCTGCTACAAATGCCTCACAACTTACCACCCAATCTCCACTCTTCAGGCCACACTACCTACAAGACTACCTTATCTTGCAGCAATGGTACTGGTCACATGATGCTCATTATTTCCCTTCAGATTTCATTCTGTGGTAATCTTTGAATTCCAAATCCAATTCACTAAAGCCGCTACCTAGGTAACATAAAAACCAGCTGTTTATCTCAGTCTAGGTCCTGGTGCATAAGAAACCACCTTACTGAAAACATGGCCAGAGATACAGAATCACAGCATGGTTGAGGTTTGTGCCCATTGCTCCTTGTCCTGTCACTGGGCACCATGTACAGAGCCTGGCTCTGTTTTATTTACACCCTCCCTTTGGATATCTATGGACATCTCAGAGGTC
>NDXB01009460.1:32944-53144 GCA_002631895.1 Agapornis roseicollis
TTTTTTGTTTTGTTTTTTTTTTTTTTAATGAAAGCTGAGGCTCTCGATGCCTCATGTCAGAAGCTACACCATTTGGAAGCAAACCAAGTAGCACAAAACTTGAAGCGGAATAGAAAATAAGCAACTCTGTCTTGACATTGCACAGAAGCGTTCATTAAACAACTCATGTTTCCAGCTTTGCTCTACAGTCCTAAATTAGTGGTAGTGTTTAAGACCTCAAGTTTTTAGCAGTTCAGCTGTATGTATGTTTACCTTTCATAGAAATAGAACAACCTTGCTTGTATTAAATGACTGAGGTACAGATGTAGGATTGCAAAATCAGATGTGAAGGAAACAAAGATATTTTAGCAAAGGTCTCTTTATCCTTTGTTTTCTCCAGCTGAGGCTTTCCTCTGTAAGTGCAGAATTCTATCAAATGACAGTTCAAATTCAAAGCTTTATCTTTAGATAACTGGCCCCCTCCTCAGAATACCCTCACACACAGAATTTTTTTACTATCTAGATTGGTTTTAAAAAGATCCAGATCTTGTCAGGCTGAGCCATAGCCTCCTTCAGCTTTATGGAACATTTCAGGGGAAATATTGAAACGGACAGATTTCATGTCTCAGCTGCTTGCACCATTGTCTGGTTTTGGTGTTTGGTCGTCAATTAACTTGGTACTTTTAGATGTTTAGATATTTCTTCTGTGACCCTTTTCTGAATTCTTGACCCCACTGCAGTTTTCATAGTCTTGGGTGTGTAAACTTAGAATCAGAACCAGCATCTGCTACAGGCAACAGTAAGTTCCTTATAAATAGCCAGACTGAAAATAGCTGCATCTCTCTTCAAAACAGAAAAGTGAATAATAGGATTTTATTTTTTTGGTTTTTAAGCTAAGATAACAAGAGCCTGAGAGCTAAGTGAGTGTTAGGCATAGCAAGCTGACCTACCAGTGATGCAGCACATAGAGTAGGATGGAAGCTGAAGGTAGGTTTTTTTTGGCTAAGGATTCTTCAGACTGACTGACTGACAGTGCTAGCATGAATGCTGTAATTTATTTTTAGTGTTACTGTGGCACCTGAATTAACAAACACTTTAAAATAGCTCCATTAGTGTTCAGCTCTTAACTGTCATTTTAATGTGGCACTTTTCAGAATGATCAAGAGCATGGGGCCAAGCGCGTCATCTGTGCAAAGCTCCAGCTGGGATCCACAACATCTAGAGAGTCAGACTCTCTGGCACTGTTCATATCTACTCTAGTGCTAAAATTCCCTTACTACTTCTCTGGTTATATCTTAGAGTTGGGAAGTGGCAGTATTGCAAGGATCAAGGCCTACTTATAAGAAACAATAATACTTCATCCCCTGCCCCCATCATTAAGGTGTGTGAAACATGCTTATTGTGTTCACCTTGCAGCAGTCTGATGGCTACCCTACTATGAAGCATATTCCTGACACAAATAAACCAGAAAAGGTAGTTTAGAGAAGGATTAAATTAAAATTATTCTTTTCAGAGCCTCTTGATGGCGGAAGCTCTGTAGCGCTAAAGATGGACTAATTACTATGAGAGCATTTGGATCCAGTAGAAGAAACCCATGGTTTTCAGTCAGCAATAGATTTGATCTGTGTTATTTTAAATATGTTCTAAAACATGTCCATGGGACAGACTTCAACTTCTCAGCAGGCTTCCCTTTCACTTTGGAGCTGTGTCCACCCCTGCATATAAAAAAGTACATGTGAGATCATTTGGATATTTGCTGTGTGCAAGACTATGCTTTTCTTTAAAGGTGAAAAATAACCTGTGATTGTCCAGGCTGGAAAGACCACTTCCATCAGAATAATTAAAATTAAACTATATGGGAAATTTACTGAATGCTTTGAGGCCAGTGCTCACCTTATATCCAAAACACATTAGGCAAAACTAAATTTCTTATGAGAGAATTTCCATTCTGTGTCTGTGGTAGCAGAAAACAAGTTATGAAGAGGCTGTACTGGGCAAATGAAGGCTAAAGATGTCGGCAAGCGGCTATGGCCCTGGGGTTTCACAGCACTTCCATTCCCGCAGTACTGGCCCCTGACTGCTCCCAGCCAGGAACTAGACAATACTTGATGTCCCTTCGAGCCCTAACCATTCTATGTCCTGTGAATATGAATGCAGAGTCAACAGATGGGATAACATCACAGCACACAGCTAAAGTGCTTTAAGCTGTAAAATATGGCCCAGAGTAAAGAACACCTGCTGACGACTGCAGTTTGTATAAAACCCCTCTCAGTTAATTTCAAGAGCCAGGAAGGCAGATTAGCAATATCGCTATGAGGTAAAAGCTCTTCTTTTCTACTTCAGCATATCCTAGAGATCTACATATAAACCCTGGCAGGTGGCGATAATAAGCGGTGACTTAAAGTTAACTCTGAAATATCTGAGCACAATCCAAAAGCCTTTCCCTTAAAGCTTAAGCCAGATTTTTATCTCTCTTGTTGACTCTGCTTCCTGAATATATTTACTTATAAGTCTATTTACTTATAAGTCTTATATTTAGAAGAATATAGAACAATATATGAAGAACAGGTCTTACATTTAGAAGTTATCTGGGGCAGGTTATGCTCTAAACCATCTAAACATCACGTCCATCAGTCACCAGCCTTGTGGTGCTCATGGAAAGTGATGCTGTAGAATGTTGAGTTTTGGTGGCTTTTCATTTTGTTTGTTTTTTCTTTTTGTTGTTGTTTGGGGTTTTTTTGTTTTTTGTTTTTTGGTTTTTTTTTTTTACTTATAGAACATCATCTTCCATTAAGATCCTGCTCTTAAACATGTTGGAATCTTACCAGAGGAAATAATCTTAAAGACAAAATAGATCTGTTGGGTTTTTCTGTTTGGGTTTTTCTTTAATGGTGGTTTTGGCACAAAGTCACATGATTTTGCAGCCTTGGAAGAGCTCAATAGTCAGCCTTTTATTATTACTTTTTTTTTTAATGCAGTTTTGTTGTTGTTGCTATGGTAGTTGAACCTGTTGTGCTCCATACAGAGAGTGATGCTACACTTACTCACAGCGTGGCCTCAAGCTAGCATCTGCATCAATGTCAGATAGGGGTTTCAAACTTGATCTCTTGTTCACTGCTTGGTTTGGAACCATTTTATGAAAAATAGCTTACCTACTCCTTCTGCATTCACCTATGAGACCCCTCAGTCCCTTACTCCTCGTTATGCAGGGAATAAGTCTTTAATAGAGACATTTATGACTTTTCATTACTGAAAATGATTGACCTGTCCCTGTGTTCAGAGTACATCTCTGATGAAATGTTCCCATTCAGCTGCTCTAAAAATACCTACCCTTTAAATTCTGTCCATATAAAAGCACAATTTCTTTATTTTGGTGCTGCCCATACTTTTAATGAAACAAGCTAATTATATTTCACAATTACTTAAGTGTTCTTCCAGTTTGATTCTTATTTTGGTGCAGCATCTCAGTGTTTGTACATTTGTGTATTTAGTCTGATCACAAAGTTGTTAGGTATGCTGGATGATCTTCAACAAGCAAGTGAAATGGAGGTTATATACAGTGAAGATTAGTTGTGTTCTTTAACAAGAAACTCTTTTATCAGAGCCCCTGGCGATGAATCAAAACGGAGAAATATAGAATCATGGAATCATAGAATAGTTCAGGTTGGAATAATTCCAACCGCCCTGCCATAGACAGGGACACCTCACACTAAACCATGCCACCCAGGGCTTCGTTCAACCTGGCCTTGAACTCTGCCAGGGACGGAGCATTCACAATCTCCCTGGGCAACCCATTCCAATGCCTCACCACCCTAACAGTAAAGAATATGTCACTAATAAAAGGTTTGCCAGGGCAAAAAACATTTTTTTATCAGAGGTTCGACAACTATGGTTTGAGGAAACAGTGGCAGTGATAGGGATACGTGATCTCTAACATAATGGAAGAAATAACCTCAATATGAAGCTCTCTAGCTTTATGCAATGCATGACAGTAAGAATAAAACACATCTTGTTGCTTTATCATATGAGAATTGGATTTTGTCATGCACTATAGAAATGGGTTTAGCTGCACCAAAAAGAAACATCAAAATAATGATTCCAACTTTTCATGCTTTATTTATCTAAAAATGTTCTCATTTATTCAAAGGGAAGTACTATTAAAGAGCAGAAAAAGGACTGGGGAAAAAGAAGTTCTCTTACCAACAGATTGAAGACATGGTTTTGGGCCATCCTGGAAGGATGGAAAAGAATCTGGGTGCAGAATTCTTCATGGCAGTTAGGCATCCCCTATTTTTCGCTTGTTTGATTAGATGTGACCAGTGTTGTCCTTTGTCAGAAAGGCCTTTACGTACATGAAGAGCAGTCTGAGACTAAACAGAGAAAGTATTTGAAGGATATGACAAACAGGCTTGGAGAGATTAATTTAAACACATGCTTCTCTTTGGAGTAATGGTGTGATGAGGGGAGATTAAAAGAATATGTTTGGTGCTTTTTATCTATAGAAGCACATGTAAGCTCCTTACATGGAAGCTAGCTTGTGTGATTTGAGAAGGAGGACCTATGTGTTACAATGCTTCCCTCAGTATTTCTATTCTAATCTTTGAGAATGCAATGCAGAGGGAGGTGACCTTTTAAGCTTCTTCCAGCTTGCTATACTATTCTGTTTCTTTCAGGAACTCTATCAAAAAGGAAGTGATATATTTAGCCCATAGCAGCTGTTGAGTCATCATTTGCTTCTCCATATTAAAACTTCAATTTTTTTTTTTCCTAATTTATTTGATTTAATTTACACACTGACATCTGGCTTAACTGCACTTACAGGTGCATCTTAGTATCTCTCTGTGCCTAATGGTTTCAGAAGAATTTGTATGGTTCTTCTTACAGCTTCAAAGAAACAAGATTCTACAAGTTGATATAATTGAAAATATTAATGCATCAGAGAGCTGATTGTGCAGAATTTTCTGTGACTTCTGTAATCCCTGTATCTATATTTTCATACAGGGAATTTCATCTACTCACGCTTCATTTATCAGCATGTTCAGTGTAATTCTCAAAGGCTACAATACTTGAATTTTTGATTTTTTGAGAATGACTTGTGTTTCTGCTACTACTTGGAAATTAGTTTGTAAATTTCTTCCTTTCAGAATCAAATGTATCGTTTCAAAGGAATAAGCCCAAAGCGCTTCCGGAGTGCAGCAAGTAGTTTCATGAACAATGTCTTTAATATCAAATCTCTGCTCTGATATTTTAATATTCTCAAATTTTATTGTATGACACAATAACATTTCTGACAAGAAAATTATTACATCTTTGGCATTAGGACAGAAAATGACAGGTTAGATTTTCTGCAGTATTTTGCATGTTATTCCCAGCTCAAGGACTATAACATGCTCTGTAAGACCATTGAGGAACTTACTTTTTTACTTTAAGTGCAACTTTTAATTCATAAGAAAGCTAAAAATGCACTCCTCTTCCATTAAGGCATCTGACTTCTTGTGGTGATTCTGCAGCAGAATGATACTCTTTCTGAATCATTCTCTGCAGTGGAGAGAGAGAGAATCCAAAGGGATGCCATCCATCATAGCTTGCATGAGGAAGATTTGAGCTTTTTTTACTTTGACTAGTCCAAAAAAAACCTTGCAGAAAAAAAAAAACGATTAAGACTAAGAAGTTCAAACATGCATGCTTAAATGTAAACACACTCTCAAATTTAGACTGCAACATGAAAGAGAGACAAAATGCCAAACAATGTCTGAGTAAACAGCCTGAGAAACAAACGTAAGTTAAGAAAAAGATTTGTGCTCAATGTTTTGTGTTTCAGGAAAGCACTGTAATTATACTTGATTTCCATTTTATCATTAGAAAGTATCCAGTCACCTATGTATGTCCTGGGAAGTCAGGACTAAGCCACTTTTGGGTACTGAAGTCCCTTTTTTCTCTTAGAGTTGTTAGGTATATGCAGCTAATGCTAGTTCTAGATATGTACCTGCCTGACTTTAAGCATCAAGTTTGCAAAGTGCACTCCAATTCATACAGAAAGCTAGTTGCCGAATTAGTGTTAGAAATATACGGGCTCCCTGGGTCATGTCTTACCACCATTGAGACAAAGAGTACTGCTGCTCTGATATATTTGCAAAACGTATATCAAAGACTAATATCTTATTTGAGCAGAGGAAGGTAGAAAAAGTCATTGGAATGCAGAAATCTATGCTGAACTGTGGGAGACACTTTTAAACAAAAGGTTGTTTTGATTTAATCAGCATCACAGGAAAAGTCAGGTAAAAATGCTGCATGTGACTATGCATCTGGAACACTTTAATCCTTCAGTCCTCCTACAGTGATCTTGCGCATACAAGATGAACCTTATTAATGTGTTTAATAATTTTGAGACCGAGTCCACCTTTTGATAGTTTTAACATTGATAAAGAAGACTATCTTTTATACCTTGATAATGCTACTGTTATAGAAGTTTCCTTCAATTTTTCCCTTTTCTTGCAATCTAGAGACACTGCTCAATTGATATGAAGGCATACATAATCTAGGTATTTACTTTATAAATTTCTCCAATTTACTGGACTACCATAGTCTTGTGCTTCAATGTGGGGTAAATGTCACTGATGAAGTTTAGGTTATTTTTCCAGAAAAGGAGAAATGGCTGCAGTCATATGTAATGCAGCTGGCTGCTTCTATATTAGATTGTGTGCATTCCGCCACATAAGCCTGGTGTTCCCTATACTGATACTTCAATCAAGTGCCTATTCTCACCCTTAAGAACAAAGCTATAGTGCTTTCTTGAATCACAAAACATTGAGCACAAACCTTTTTCTTAACTTCCTTTTGTTTGTTTACTGTGATTTGTCTGTCAGAACTTAGGATGCTACTGTCATGTTCCGGACACTATGCTATACTTATCCATGGCACATGGACTTGACTTGTCATTTAGGTAAGAGGTGAAGTGAACAAAGAAGGCAGAGGCACAGCAAATTTATTAGTTTGGACTGAATTTAGAGGAAAAAGTGCTGTTAAGAGTTTTGATATTCACTTTATGTGATTCTGCACTTGATGTAAACTGTAGCAGCTTGGCCCAACAAAGATGTGTCTGGTTTTTAAAACATAAATTTTTCTGAGGTTAAAATGCCATATCTCTCTGCATACTTTTTAAATGGCTCACCTAAAATATAAGTATATGATGCCAGTATAAATGTAGCATCAACCTTGTTTCATTCTTGTTTTAAAAAAATACTGAAATAAATGGAGCAACCATAGCAACCTGTATTGTTAGATGCAAAGTTAATTCCCCAGCTTCTAGCCTTTAAAATTCTACACAATGTTCTGTACAGCAGCCATATGTCATTTAGAACAGTGTGTTCCTATTTCAGAAGTAATTTCGTTTACATCGTGTTTATTCTCAGCAGGTCGGCTCTATACATGACTGAAATCACTTGAAGGTGACTTTTAAATTGACTTCAATAATAAGAATAATAAAAAACCCCACCAAAATAAAACCTCAAACCACACAAACCCCCTCATAAAACCACAAACAAACAAGAAAACAAAACAAACAAACAAAAACCAAACAAAGTTGAATTGGGTATGAAGTGAAAATTCTGTGCTCAGTTACACTGGAATATATCAAGAATGTTACAGTGGGGAAAACTACTGAAAGGTGCATGGTTTAAGCCCAGACAGCAACTAAGTGCCACGCAGCTGCTTAGTCACTCCCCTCCTCCCCAGTGGGAGAGGGAGATGAACTGGAAAAAAACCCAAAAGATGAAAATCTTGTAGATTATAATAAAAACAGTTTAATAATTGAAATAAACTACAATATAATAATAGCAACATCAATAAGGTTAATAATATATATATGTAATACATATATATATATATTATAGAAAGAGAGGATTAAAACTCCAGAAAGACAAGTGATTAACAATACTCCAGCCCTGACCCTTCGCAGCAACAGGCCCCTCCCAGCTAGTTCCCCCCAGTTTATATATTGGGCATGATGTGCTGTGGTATGGAATGCCCCTTTGGCTAGTTTGGATCAGGTGTTCTGTCTCTGCTCCCTTTGGCTTCCTGTGCCGCTCCTCACTGGCAGAACATGAGATACTGAAAAGTCCTTGATCATTGTAAGCGCTACTGAGCAACAACTAAAACATCGGTGTGTTATAAGCATTGTTCTCAGACTAAAGCTAGAACACAGCACTGTGCCAGCTACTGAGAAGCAAATTAACTCCATCCCAGCCAAATTCAGGACAAAAGGAGTTCTGAAAGAGGAAGGTTAACAGTTTCAGGGAAGGAAACATAAATAGAAAAGCTCAGGAACTAGGCTGCTTATATACAGGTCTGAGTATCCACTCCTTGTTACTTGGATGTTGAGCAGTCCAAGCAACCTTAGGAGAACTCACTAATTTGTGCCTTTTTCTGCTTCCTCTCTGTCCTCTCTGTATATCAAGACTGGTTGGTCAGATGCTACCACAGTTGGAGGAGCATTTGGCATTGCTGCCACTCAGCTGGAAGCAGTGTGGGAGGAGCTGTGTGTACCTGCATAGCTCTGCTACTGCAAAGCTCTTTCTCAACGTGTCTGATAGAAAAGAATAGGATATGGTAATGCCCCAGAAAAATTTTGTTTGGCGTGAACCCTAGCAGCACATAGAATCATAGAAAGGGTTGGAAATGACATCAAGATTATCTAGTTCCAACCGCTCTGCCATAACCAGGGACACCTCACACTAAACCATGTCACCCAAGGCTTCATCCAACCTGGCCTTGAACACCGCCAGGGATGGAGCACTCACAGCTGCCTTGGGCAACCCATTCCAGTGCCTCCCCACCCTTACAGTAAAGAGCTTCTTCCTTATATCCAATCCAAGCCTCTCCTGTTTAAGTTTGATCCCGTTACCCCTCGTCCTGTCACTACAGTCCCTAATGAAGAGTCCCTCCCCAGCATCCCTATAGGCCCCCTTCAGATACTGGAAGGCTGCTATGAGGTCTCCATGCACCCTTCTCTTCCCCAGGCTAAACAGTCACAACTTTCCCAGCCTGTCTTCATACCGGAGATGCTCCATTCCCCTGATCATCTTCGTGGCCCTCCTCTGGACTTGTTCCAACAGCTCCACGTCCTTTTTATGTTGAGGACACCAGAATGGCACACAATGCTCCAGGTGAGGTCTCATGACAGCAAAGTAGAAGGGCAGGATCACCTCCCTTGACCTGCTGGTCATGCTCCTTTTGATGCAGCCCAGGATATGGTTGGCTTTCTGGGCTGCAAGCAGACACTGAAGCTGGATCATGTTCATTTTCTCATCAATCAACAACCCTAATTCCTTCTCTGCAGGGCAGACTCAAAATCTTTGAGATATGGGGCGTGAGCACGTATTTGTGAGCTTAGCAAAGTCTATTACAAAATACCTTCCTAATCTGGACTCAGCTACTTCAAATGCTTTGATTTAGAAGGTAGGTTCATAAGAACTGTGTTTATCTTCAGAGGCTTATTTCAGAAAACTAAGTAGGTCACAAACCTTTCTCTTGAGTATGAATGACTGGTTTAAAAAACAGTCTGTAGAGGAAATAGTTTGGGCAGTAGTGGTATATGCTGAATCATCTTGTTGAATGTTGTTTCTTCTTTTCCTGTTTTAAAAGTTTTCTTGACCGAAATGATAGCTGCTGTCATAAGAGGTACTTCTTGGACATAATAACCTTGGATGCTCCACTTGCAAGATCTATACATTTAAAAGAAATATGTCACCTTGAAAGAGTTACCAGAGGTTGTCCTGGGTGCTAGCCTTTATATGCTGTCCTGGTGTTGTGGTGGTGAATTCCATAGGCATAGGATACCCTGGGGTGCAGAGTAAGTGTGACTGGGTTGTGCATCCCTCCTATTTGTATCCCACCATGAAGAAGAAACAGTCATTTCTGGCTTGCAGAAGCTTTTAAGGATCCTTGCAAAGAATGTACATTAGAGGCTTTTATGCAGATGAGACAAATTGGTGCTCATCACAACTGAAAGCTTCTGCGCTTTCCCATTCAAGAGTATGAACCACGGCGGTAAGTGGTATTTTTTTTCTCCATAAGGCGTTTTTCTTGTTTCTCCAAAGAGCTCACATAGTGTCTTAATATCTTCCTTATTCTTTCATTTATTCTTAAATTTGTAAAGTACTAACTTCCTAGAGGTAAAAACTACAATATACTGGTGTATTTGATCATAACAAAGATGGCGCCTTAGAGAAATTGTGTAGTGTGGGTGGAATTAAGTCACTATAGTTCAATATTGAAAACAGTAAAGTATGTAATGGGAAATAGCTTGAGAGCACATCATTAGTAGGAACAAATGTAAAATGATAAATTCAAAAAGCCTGAGAAAATAAAAAGGAGGAATAAATCAAGCAACTCAGTTTCTAGTTATGACACTACTATTTTCTTCCACAGCACTCTAAAGGGTGATGAATATAGTAAGAGGCTGATGGGAAGCTGTATCTTTCTTTAGAGCACTCTCACTGGAGCCAAAGAGGCAATATGCATATTGAAAGGAAGAATTTGAGCCAGAATTTTCAAACCTTTGCTTAATTCATTGAGACATCAATTCAACTAAAACAAGTGACTCAAAATAAGTAATCAGATTTCTTGAACAGCCTCTGGTTATGTACATTTCTCCCACATAAAATGCAGTACCATCCAAACAAAACTCACTATCCTAATTAAACCTAATGTAGAAAAACCCTAACCAAATAGAAGTTTTTTATTTCTCATAAAGAAAACTGCTACTCTGGATCTTGGGGGAGGGATGGACAGACGGATGGACAGGGAGGAATTTCTGCTGAGATTTAAAGATTTTATGTGAGAAGAACTAAATGTAAAGTGTCCAGTTTGTTTCTAGTTCCCTGTGTGGACATGATGAGCCCATGTGAAGGTAGATGACAAGGAAGGTGTCTGGAAGAGGGAAGGCTGCCTGGCTAACTGTCATGCTTGCCTCTTCTCTGGTTCATGTCTACACAAAGTGAGAGTCCTTTGAAGTTGGTGTTTTCTAGAGTGTTCTGCTAGAAATGTTTGTACTAGCTTCTGTAATCTGAAAAGAGGACTCAAAAGATTGTGTTGCTGCCTAATTAAAAGCCACTGCCTGTAAGGCTCCATTGCAATCAAGAAACATTTCTCCCAGAGGAAAACATCAATGCTATTGTCTTCCCTCTTTTCTAAGGAAGGGATTATTTTTTTCAGAATGTAATAGTACTTCAAGAAAATTAAAGAAAACTGCAGGAGAAGTTTTACTGTGTCATACCAGAAGTCTGTTTGATCATCTTTTGTCTTCAATCATGGAAGCAGAGAACAGCTGTAAAAGCAGGACAAGTGTAGAGTGAATCTTAGTTTATGGAAATCTGCAGTCAAAGCACTAACAGAATTGAAGACTGTACAAACTGTGTTAATGTCCATCAATAGCCATATTGTCCATAAAGTTGTTTATTTCTTTTTTGTACTTGCTTGTGTTTCTGATCACCCCAGTGTCCTGAAGCAAAATAATCAATGAAATATGTAAAAATATTTATTTTTCTATAAATTTAAGAGTTGCACTAAATAACATGACTTTGCGGTGCTCTTAGAAGCAGTCAATAATCACTTCCTGTTCATCTTCTACACACTGACGGAGATGCATGAAATGAGCATGCTCCATCCTTATTGTCAGGTTTCAAATCTGACAAGGCTTTTTTATATTTAATCTTTAGTTTTAGATAATAATTTTGTATTTCTAATTATCCTTTGTTTTCCTTTTCTCTTATGTGTGCTATGAGGTGAGATACTAGAATTGCATTCACGAGTCAACATGTAGGCAGTCAAAGGATTTGTATAAAAGCATAAAGATGTTTCATGTTTTGTTCTCTGTTCTTTTCCTAAAAATTTCTAGCATCTAATTTATATTGTCAACTGGGCATTGAAATAATATATTTATTAAAAAACCTTATTCCTATGCAACATCAGATACTAGATTGCTTTCTGAGTAGGAACGGATAATTTGAAGAACATAATTTTGTGCTTATGTTTGCGTATTTATTCATTTATTGATGATAAGTTTTATCTATCCCTTAACTACTCATTTAGCATTTTCAGGTCTTTCTGGAATACTTCTGGGTTTGTTATGGTCTTTATTACCTCAAATACTTTATTATCAAAAATAGAATTGTTTATTTTTATCATTTGCCTCCTATCTTTTAGCAAATTACCAATCTGCCAGGGGGTGTTACTTCTTATCCAATGATAGTTTATTTCCCCTAAAGGTCATTTAGAGAATTTTCTAAATTAATTTATTTCAGAAAATCTGCCACCTTCCGTGGCTGGATAGCTTCAAAAACTTAATAAATTTGAGATTCAATTTTTATTGGAAAATGAGGAAAGTTGACTCGCTTTCCATTCTATGCTATATTTGCCAATGTAACTAATAAATTATTTTCTATCTATCTTGCAATTTGTCTAAGTTAAAAGTGCTTTTTGAGGTTTGTAGTTGCTTGGATCATTCTTGCCAACATTCATTCATCTGATTTGGAGGTCCATTTAAGCAATAGGGCTTTATAGTGTAGCTAGAAAATAGGTAATTTAGTGAACAAATTATTTTAAATCTTTGGCGGAATATTATCTGACTTCTTATTCGGGAGGTGATTTGGGACTTATTCATTTAATTATTTCATTAAGTAAAAGCTTTCTTACAGACACTGCAGATTTTAATAGATCCTTAGTCCTTAGATGTGTCATGGAAAAGAAAGGCTCTCGTGTGGAAAAGTCCCACCAGCTCTTCCTGCACTGTGAATTTCAACACATATTGAGCTTTTCTGCTATGGTCTTACCTTCACTGAATATTTTCCTGCTATTCACACAGTATCTAGCATGGATCCTGATTTCTGTGCCTTTAGCAAGTTGTTTCTTTAAAATCTCTGGTTTGCTTTGATAATTTCGTATACAACTTCCAGAGTTTTATGCTCCTTTTTGTATTTTTTTTTAATTTGTCATGTTTTTTGTTTTCTTAGGGGATACCAACTATCCACTCAATGAAAAATCACTGCTTTTCTTTGTTTTTAAGATGGTTCTTACTAGCTTGTTTGATGTACTCTACTTGTATTGGAAAGAGAATGAATAGTTCTATGCTCTCCAGGTAGTGGAAAGTCAGATGTTGTTCTATTTTCTTGAGTGTTTGAAGCTTATATTCCATTAAAAAAAAAATCCAAACCAAAAAACTTAAGCTATGTACAATAAAACACTTACTAGTAAGTGTTTTATTAAAAAAATCCCTATTTCTTCCTTATATATGTCTACTTATATATGTCTACTCAATTAACATAATTACATTCTTATTCTTCATTCTGAACTTGTGCGTTATTTCCATTATGCAATAATTCAGATTACTTTTAGCAAATAGGATGAGTTTTGGGTTTGCTGTGGGTTTTGGTTGTTTTGTTTGTTTGGTGTGTATTTGTAGGTTTTTTGGTTTTGGGGTTTGTTTTGGTTGGGTTTTTTTGGAGGATTTTTGTTTCGGATTTTTGTGGGTTTGTTTTTGTTTTGTTTGCTTTTTTTTTTATTGTTGCTGTTGTAAGAAATTTCCTCTTGCTTCTGATAACTAAGTCTTTCCTAGTAATTTTAAGCTTGATGTAGTTGTAATTTTCAATGCAAATTGCACCCTAATATTGGAATGTTTTTAAACTTCCAGTTAGAATTTGAGATTGAAAAGGTACTATTTTCAAAGCAACTACTGAGATGTAAAAAAAAGAAATGAAGGTAATTCAACAGGAAAGTAACATGTGCTGTTCTTTCAGAGATGTTCAAACAAATATTGTTTGGTGATTCTCACACTGTTCTGTAACAAGCAAGTTAGAGTTTGTCTGTTTCCTTCTTCTTCTACCCTGGGACAGTACTGTTTCCTGTACCCCTGGTTACTTTTTTGTCATTAAAGTCAGCACCATTTCCAATATCCATTATTGCTTTCATATCCCTTCCTGTAAATTTTCTTTCAGCTGATAAGTAAGTGTTGGGGTGATGCTCAGATAGAGGCAATAAGAAATCCACATGAGTGAATGCCATTGGTTTTTGTGGCCTCTGCACACAGACTGACTGCTCCTTCCTTCCAACTCTGTTGCTTTTGCTTCACTTCCTTTCTCACAGCTAGCTTCACTGGGTAAAATTTGAGAAGCATGTTACAAGAAACTGCATTTCTTCCTTCTATACCCTGTGGGCTGGCTTTAATAGCAAAAGGGGGATGTACACTAGGTTATTTTTCTTTAAATACATCTTTGTTGGCTTTTATTCTTCTTTTTGTGTTTAGAAGTCTGCCTTCATTAATGACATTTAAATAAGATGTGTATCTATGCAATCTACTTTTAAATATTTATGAGGAGAATGAAAAAAGAACTAAAATTAGTTGGATACATTTAGGAACTGCTTCCTTAGCTGTAATTAAAAAACCTTTTTTTATCAAATACGGGCAACATTGTGCAGGTGAATTCCCTTTATAGCTTTTCTCTTCCTTTGCAACACTGCACAGAATATACTTAGCTATAGCAACTTGACATGCTGCCATATAAGTTATGCGGAGGCAGAGTACTACTGGAGATACGGAACGCAGAATTATAACCCCTGAGTACTTATTCGTACCTCATAATAAGCAAAGTACAGTCCAATCCACAGTAGGAGGTAAATAATGGGTCTTAAAGCTTTGGCCATATAGACAGTATATGTGAGAGCAAGCTACTCTACAAGTTCTTATAACACTGAAATAATCCCTCTGCAATCTATGCTGAAAGTAAAGTATGTGTTAATATTCCTCCCTCCCTGCTCCCCTTCCCCTGCCAAAGTCAGATAGTAAAATTAAGATGAAGCATAGATTTTGCTTGGTAATATTGAGTAGAACATTTAAAGAGGCCATCAGTAAAGTCTGAAAACATGCAATAGCTATCAGCTCAAAGAAATGCATAACTAAGTTAAACAGGTTTAGGGGTACAATTAATAAGTGTCTGGAAAAAGCAAAATAGTATTTTAGCTATTACTTCATTAACAAATGCTTACTTGTCTTAAAATAACTGATATGGATTTCAGACTGAGTTTACTGGCAAAAAAATGGACAAGAATTGGAACAAAGGTCTATGCTATATTAATGAAAGTTTCAAATTTAGTAATAGAATACTGCATATGTGGCTAGGTGGCTCTTCCTTGGTTCAAAGCTAACTTTACTAACCACCAAATGCCTGACATGTGTACTGTCAAGTATATAAAAGTGTGTATATATATATTTACACGTGTATATATATATACGTATATATATATATATATATGACATGGAATCCCCATTATTTAAAGCATTTGCCAGTTAATTCCACTGACAGCTCATCATTCCAAATAGAAGTTTAGGATGCTGCAATATTTTGCCCTTGAATCTTCCAAAAAGAATTAACAGGAGTGCTTGGCATATCCACTGAACAGAATACCAGTGCCAAATTTATCTAAAATGACATCTTAAACTAGTACGTGCAATGTGTTTTCAACATGCCAGTTTCAGTTTCTTCACCACTGAAAAAAAAATTGCCATCTTTCCAGGTTTTGGACTGTATTAAAAAAATCAATCACCCACCCACACTTTATTCACAAACCTTAACTAATCAAAATTCTTTCCTTGACAACATATCCTGCTGCTTGATGTGGGCTGAGAGTTTACATCAGCTATTAGAGTGGAAGTTTTATTTGAAAAGAAGGTTTTGGCACAGGTCTTTTATTTCCACACTTCATTAACTCACCTTTCAGGGGAGAAATACTGTTTGTCTCTTGCAACAAGAACCTCATTTCATCCAGCCTACAATGAAGATTCACAATTTAGTCACCAAAATGCAATTGGAGGGGAGGGAAGGGAGGAACCACATAGCACTTCAATAAACTGTTTTCTTTTTATAACAGGTTCAGTGTGGTTAGATTACTCACAGAAGAAAACTCTGAAGGCAGAAATTAGGCAAGTTACCTGTGCTAGTACCAAGTGACTGAGAGCTGGAAACATTTGATTAAGTTGATATGAAACACTTATATGCAAAGCGTACTTTATTTAATATTGGTTGCATAAATAATTCAGCTAAGAAAGAAGATGGGGATGCTTAGAATAGTAGATTTGACAAGCCTGATGTGCTCATGAAAGTGTCTGCACACACAGCTTAAAAGTAATCTGCTCAGAACAGGGATCCTAATGTCACCATTATAACAAGTTACAGAAATGGAAGAAAAAAAGCACCTTAGCTTTTCTTTGCTAATAAGGTTTGACTTGTAGTAGCAGAAGCAGCAAAAAACCCATCAAGTTTCCTATGCCCTTTAGTCAAATTTATTGTATAACAACAGTATTTGATTACCAGACTGATTATTTGTCAAGTGTCTCTGTATGTGTGTGCATAATCTGGAGGTTGACTGCAAGTACCTGATTGCCAGACAAGTTATGTCCAGTTGTTTGCGTTTTGTTCCTAATTGGATGAAGCTCTTATGGGCACTTGTGCAAATAACTGCAGTGAAAGTCCATTTCACTGGTGGAACCAGAAAATACGCTTTATTATTTTTTCTTGTTTTGCCACAGGAGTCAGACATAAAGCATCTGGAATCACAGCAAACTCATTTTTGTTTCTCAACATTAAAAAAAAAAAAAAATCCTTCTTCCATTTCTCATTTATTGTTAAGATATTCCATTGCTGCTAATTGCGCTACTGAAGAAAAGTTCATGAGAAAGGTTAATGCACATCAGAATTCTGGAGGGAAGGAGGTACTGTCTTCTGCTAAACAGTCTAAACCATGATGTTAAAAATGTATCTGTGTAGTTTGTGTCCTAAAAAAAATGTTATAAGGAATTCTGCCTTTTTCTATCTGGTATATGCAGCCAGATATGGTTTATATATACGTATGGTCCACATACATTTGGTTTTGACTTCAGTGACTCTGCAGATTGGCTTTACTTACTAAGCATGACTTCAAGAGGGAGCAGCCAGGTGCTGTTGCTCCTCCTGCACAGCATTATAGGTGAGCGAGAGATGTGGGAAGTGTGTCCTTCAAGGCAGGGCATCCATGCCCCTCTCATGCCTGTAGAGTAGGATGGCTCCTGTGGCAAAAGTGGAGCTGTTCAGCACACATTAATTTCAGACAGTTCTAAAAGAGCAGAACTTTTTATTGTAGTTGGTTTGGGTTTAATACAGACTCAGGGTTTAATAACAGTTCCAATTTCACCAGTATGGGAAGGGGAAAATACAGTTTTAACCATTTTCCCATTGAAGTTTGGCTCTCTGTGTAGTATCAGAACAGGTGGGACTATTAGTATTTTATTTCTTCCATCTCCCCCTCACAGCTCCACAGCCCACCTGGAATAGGCAGGAACACAGTGAAGGGAGACAAAATTTTAGCCCCAGGTCTTTCAAAGAAGACTCAGAAAAACAGTTAAACAGAAGCTGTTCAAGTACCACAAAAATGCTTAGGATGTATTTGTGTCCTAACTTGACTCTTCTTTATGCAGCTCCTGTTCTGCAGCCTCCTGTATCACCTCCCTCCTGGAGTCTTAGTCCCACACTCATGTCCATGGCCAAGGCATGAGCCCTGGGGCTCATTTCCTCACCCTGCATTTGTGGGGACACCCTTTTTGAAGAGGAGGTTGGCGGGACTGACCTCCTGCTTGTGAATGACTAACTGGATCTTCCTCTCAGTTACTTTAAAACATTAGAGAAAGCTGGAAAGTAACATGACTGCTGAGCTTTCCCAAACACCTACCCTGAGATGAAGGCCAGCTCAGAAATAATGTAAACTTTCTTTATGTGTTTATTATACATATTTCTATCATATATAAATATTAGACCAGAAATGGTTTCATTGCAAAATGAAAAAAGAGGTGAAATATCAGATAACACCCTCCATACAGCCTGAAGTTTTAGGAAATGAAATGCCGAACAACACAGACAACAAAAAAGGTATTTGTATTTAAGTCTCTAAGGTCTCTTTAGGGAGTTTGCCACTTTTTTTTGTTTTGTTTTGTTTTGTTTTTCTTCTTTCTTCTGTTAGCAATGAAATTATTTCATTTTGTGATGGTGGTTTTGCAGTAAAGAATAGGTAGCATATTTTCCTGGCAACCTTGCTTTTCTTAAATGTGGGAAAATACTGTACATTTTTATATTAAGTTGGTTTTCCTCTCCCATGATAATAGAATTAAGACTTGTGAATTTCTGTTGCCTAACTTTGTTGCTTGAACTCTGAGATAATATTCTAGTAGTTGCTCAAGAATGATGCTTCTGAGAATACTGTGTGCTCATGTTAATTTAATGCTGGAAATGAGTTTTATTAAAAAAAAAAAAAAAGTACTCTCTGTAAGTCCATACACTTCCAAATCATTCAGAGCTCTCACTTTAAAGTATTTGAACATGCTTATCATGTCACAGGATCGTAGCTAGTATGCTCCAGTTACTTGGGCATCTCTTATTGTCCATATTTTGTAGTATGAGTTCTCTTTTTCTTCCTTAAAAAATGTTGAAAGACTAAACTTTGCTATAACTGCCATAAAAATAAAGTTATAGAATAGCTGTTACATATTATATAAAAATAAGCTATGCTGTACCAATATTTTGTAGATTTTTCTTTACTTTTTTGGCCAAGGGAAATAAAATCTTTTAAAAAATCAGTTGTGTAACATGAACAGCATAGTAAAAATATATGGTCTAACCACACACACTGGAGTGTTCACTGAAAAAGCCTTGTTGCTTTTCTGGAGAATTTGTACTCAGAATGAGTGGCAAGAGCATACTGGTCATACAGTATTTTTTTATTTTATTTTATTTTGCTTTATTTTATTTTTTATTATTTTATTTTATTTTATTTTAATAATTTAGCCGTAAGCCAGATAGAAAATTTCTAAATGGATTTTGTGAATTGAGAGTTGAATATGCCTTTTAACCTTTTCACGCTGAAAATGTCACAACTCAGCCATGGTTTTCTGGGTAGGCACTTTGCTTCCCACAATGCTGAATGCATATCCATATAGATAAAATGCAGCAGAAAAGTTTTCTACCGATTTTTAGTGGATACAGCATATCAGTATCCACATATTGATAAAAAGAGGAAGGTATGATAGTGAGACTTCCTACATTGGCTTGAAGCCTCAGTTTCTCAGAGTCCTTATATATGCAGTTGCATTGCAAATGAAGGTGGAAAGAATATATAAGACCAGTTTTATTATCTACCAATCTTTCTAAATACTAATATAATAATATTAGTATTAATGTAATGTACTTTATAGTTAGTTACCTTTCCAGCAATCTATTTCCACAGCACTTAGTTTGTGTACAAACTGGACTAGAAGGAGCTATCTGATGTTGTTAAGAGTTCATTCTAATGAAGATTTGCTTCTGTGTAGCACAGTGGCCTATTTGTAGATGGACATCTTTCAAACTAAAATTAAATGTGGTGGTTGGGAGACTGCTTTGAACATGAAACTAACTGAAATAATATGAAAAGTTTGATTATACCAAAAAAGAACTATTTGAAGTAACTTTGCTTTGCACCCTATCTGCTGTTTATTTGACTTGCAGACAATACTGCTTTCTTGATTGGGAATCACACTGCTCATGTAGGAGGTATCCTGGTAGGGCATATGTGCTTTTATGTTCTTTGGTACACATGATTGTCTGTAAGGGCTGATTGCAATCCTTAATCTTTTTTTTTGAATTTGAATGATTATATTTTTGAGAGGCATCATTCTTGAAGTTTTGCCTTTTATTTTATCCTTTAGCTAGCTGTGAGAATTGTAGACAGAGAAAACGTAATATGTGATATGAAATTCATCAAGAGGCAGTAAACGTAAACTTGATAATGTAATTTATTGTGTTTCTGTATTAGCCATTATTTTCTGAGTATAACTGCAGTTCAGCTCTGAACCCTTACTCATGGAAGTCATTAGCAGAGCTGTCAGTGATTGCAGTAGGACTAGCAACAAGTCCTCAAAAAGGAAAAATTAAAACAAATGCCACTGACTCAACAAGTCTGCTTTTGCAAGCTGAGGATTCTAGAAAATTGCTTCTCTGTTGTATCTTTCAGATGTTGGAAATTATAATTTTTTTTTGCCCATCCGGTGATTTTATGATTTTCCATTTGGAAAATTTTGACTCTTCTTCTTTAGGTTATTAATGGAAGCTGAAGTTGTAGAATGTTTGTTGGTTTTTTGGTTGGTTTTTTTTTTTTTTTTTTTTTT
>NDXB01009460.1:53263-87420 GCA_002631895.1 Agapornis roseicollis
TTTTTTTTTTTTTTTTGTTCTTGAACAAGCTGGGTTTATGCTTTTTCTGTGTCTGATTGTGAAGTATTGGAAAATACAGAACCTTCAAGCTTTTGTGTGCATGGGTTATCATTTAACTGCTGTCATCTTCACCCTTTTGTTAAGGCAGTGGTTGTGAAACTGTTAGTCTTCAGATAATGTCCTTAAAAGTGCCTGTGATATACCAACACTTCAACTGTTAATTCTTTATAAACAAATATTAATAAATGACTTGCCAAATTTACATTAAATAATTGCAAATAAATAAGAGGTCCCTGAAGCATTTCTTAAAACAGTCCAAATTTCAAGGTTATACTGTAGGAATTGGATGACATTTGAACATATTTTGGAATGCATACATGAAGAGACCTGACTAAACTATTTTTATAGGGCAGTGATTAACTCCACAGAGGTCTCCATTAGGCAGGATGTTATCTGACATGTGTAGGAGTGAAGGCAGAGCTAAACTAGAGGTTTTATGTTAGCAGATGCATGAGGAAAAATATATGAAAATGTTTTGTAAAATATAGGTTGACTTTCTGTAATCTGATTCTTATCCTTTGTAATTCTTCTACAGAGTCTCCCAGTATTAAAGACAAAATTACTATTGGAGGAAAGGCTTTGAACAAAGATAGATGGAGGCCTCTGTCAACATTTGGTGTTTCTCCCCCCAGTAACTCCCAGAATTTGTTTAACTTGTGGACAAAGAGTCAAACTGGGACATTGATCAAAACATGTGGCAACAGTGTCCAAAATGAGAGATGCCAGAATACTGTTAAAGTATAATGTTAATTTAATAATTTAATTTTGGTTTGTATTTACAATAATCTCTGAAATTCATATTGTCTATAAAAATCTATATTAAAAAAATCCTTAAAGCTTAGACATCCCTGCCCCATTCTGTATGTACCACCCCAGCCCCTTCTGGGCCAGATAGATACCTGGCAAACTCAAAACTTTAATTGCTTTGGCATATTTGTTTAGCAGAGATACACAGGCTTTGTGATGTGACTGAAGGGAAAACATTGTTGGTATCACAAACTGCTCCAAAATCAGAAAAAGAGAAAACGAAGCAATTCCAGCTCCTTGGATGAGTAAACTGTCACTTAAGAGCTGCTCTCCTTCCTTAAAACTAATATGAAACAACAAAATGCACAATATTTTCAGCAGCCTAGAACTCTAGACAAATTGGACTATGTTAATTTGCCTGTTTCTTAATGCTAGTTGTGAAGCACTGGGGACCTGTGTTCTAGCAGAAGAAAACATTTAAATCTCCTTTTCACTTCCAACAGGTGAATAGTTTTGCTGAGGTCCATAGGGTGGCTTTAAACCTGTAGAAATACTGTGCAGAAAACCGTGCAGAAAACCATGCAGAAATACTGTGCTGACATCTTTACTCTCCATGTTCCTTCCAGCCTTTTGGGGCTTATGCCAGGGGATGAGATTCATTCAATTGCAAAGACTATGGTCAAGCACTTTTTGGCACAAGCTTGGCACTGGAGAGCTAGTGGCTTTTCTGCAAGTTGCTTAAGAAGTCACAACAGTGCTGCAAGCAGGCACAACAAACACAAATGTTTTGGGGTGAAAGACAGCATAGAGAACCATGAGAGCCTGAGGGCTCCTGAGTGTAAGATCATAACTGCTTTATTGTGAGTGTAGTCACATCTGAGGGCACTTGGGCATTTCCAGGGAATAACGGCTGTTGTGGGAGTAAAGGAAGTAAGAGGTGAAGAGATGAAAATTGGTGCTGGTTGATTGTTCTGCATTCTTACCTGCAGTGAGGCTGTAGGATGGGTTTTTCTTGCCCATCCATTTTTCATTTTGTCTGGGCAAGGCTGACATGCATCTCACAAAGTGTAAAGGGAAATGTGCACAGCAAATGAATGCAGGGAATGAGCCTGTGGTGCTAGCATAATTAATTTTCTTGTCATGTTGCATTGCCCAAATTGTAAACAACAGCTGCTAAATTATTCAGTTTCTCTTGCACATAAGAGAGGTGGAGATAAGAATTTTCCTGGCTTGACTAGCTGTTGCTGCTTCTTCACTGTACTCAGATGTTCTTAGAGATTTTCTGCAGGTCAGGAATATTGAAGCATAACTATTCCAACACAATTCTTGTTAATTATGAGTATTTAGATTATATAATATTGTATTTCCCATTGTCCACCTCCTGAAATTAGTTTAACTCCTTAATTTGCCTCCTGGAAACCATAGACATAAGACTGCAAACTTAAATCTTATTGCTAATGAGACTATGCTAAATTTATCTCTGAAAGCAATATAGGTGACAGCTGCCTGCATAAAATCTGGATGATAAAGTTTTCTGGTTTATATTTTATTCACCTTATCACTGTAACTTTCTCTTTCAAGTTATACTGATAACATCACCAGTCTGTCTTTTGAAATTTCTGAGTTTATTATACAAGGATGATTAGGCTTCAAGTTGGAATTACTTTTATGCTAAGAAATCCCACCACATACCCTCCTCCCTTCAAAAAAACCCCAAACAAACAGCAACAACAAATCCCGTAAAGAAAAAAATAACAGACTCCAAACCCATGAAAGCTCCCACAGGAGAGCATGAATTATGCCTTTCTATTTGTGGTGGTGTTATGCAATTAATTGCCAAGTTCTAACAAACACAAAATATTGACATCCTAGTTTATGCTTTGACTTTTAACTCTATTTTCCCATAGTGTACAATCCTAGTTAAAGACAATCAATAAACCCTGAACTTTTTCAGCATTTCCCTCCAAGTAGACACAAATTCATAGAAACCAATCTTTCTGTGGCAATGGGTCTATTTTGGCAAAACTTTTATAAAAAGGATCTTTTAAATTCTAGCATGGATGTACTATCCATTTCCTGTGCCTGAGTAGTCTCATATTACCCTCTATTTGCAGTTTTCACTTGGAAATTTAGTGAACTTGGTACTTGGAACTCAATAGCATTTTCTATGTTGCAAGCAAATGCTGAAGTTTGCGTGCTGTGGAGGAGACTTTTGTTATGGTGCATGCAGGAAACAAATGTCAAATATTTGCTAAGTAGAGGTCTGGTTTTGCTGGAAGTTTTAATTTTAATAAGGACAAATGCAGAAGAAACCTTCCTACTAATATGAGACTCTTGCCTATCCTTTCATTTTATTACATTGTCAGAATGAGTAGGTGTAAGGGCTGATGTTCTGCAAAATGTGGCAAACCTAAAGCATTAAAGAAATCCACTGTAATTTGGTGTATTAATGTCATGGTCAATGTTGGACGTAAGAGTATATTTTTGTAACTATGTGTTTCCTTCTGCATTTTCCTCAACCTGAAATGAAGCCTAAGTACATTTGACTGCTTGCTATATGCAGCTATTTGTGGAAAAACATGCCTACAGTTACAAAACATCAGCATTATGCATTATTCTTCCTTTAAAATCCTGTGAAAAGAACTACCCTCCTGCAATGTTCTGTCACATTTGATTCCCCTGGTTCCCTGCAGACCACAAAAAGAGCATCCCTGCATCATTTCTAATTCCAGTGCTGCCTGATCTCACTGTGCTGGTGCCCTGAAGTAGGAGACATGGTTGGGAGCTCTGTGCCATGCAGTTCCTGACATAAGAGGCTGTGCAGGCCACAATAAAAAGAGCTAGGGAATCTGAGATTTCATTGTCTAAATCTTGAACTCCAAGTGCATTAATCATTTGTTATAGTAGCAATCCACATCTTTCCGTTGTATTCATACAGCTTCAGATATTGCTTATATTTTTCCTCTAAAATGTACTTTTACCTATGAAAAATTATGAATACTAACAGGTCTGAAAACCTTATGGGTTCACCAGAATCTAGTTTTTTAATATGATGCTTGCAGGTACGTATGCTTACTTAGGTTGTTACTGTTGGTGTTGTGTTGTGTTGGTGTTGTGTGAGGTTAGAAAACGTTTTGCAATATTAGTCTTGTTATATTGGCATGCAGGACCATCATGGAAGTATGTTTGACCTCAATGTTGTGTGTTGATTAGAAAAGTTACAAACACCATATATTGAGAGGAAGACATATGAAAGCCTATTACAGGCAGTATTGCAATTTTGGTAAGACACTAGATTCTTTCCTAACATACACAAATAAACTGTATCCAAGGCAACATTCTTTGTCTTGTGAAAGATCTGAGAAATGAACTCTAATCTTGTGTCTTGAACTGTGGCTTTTTCTGATGACAATCTCAAACACCTTTTAATCTATATTCATTATTGTTACAATTTGCGGTGGAAGAAGAATGGGCATCTGCTTTTCATTTCAGTATTTTCATTCTTAAATTAGTAGATCTGTGTTAAATTCTCCCTTTTCACAGGTTCAGTTTCACAAGATTTTTTTCCTTTTCGGTTTCTTTCCTGATCTGTGTCACAGAGTATAATCCTTGGCAATGAAAATAACATTGAAAGCCTGTAAAATACTGAGCCAGTTACAGTGGGAAAATGAAAAAACAGTTCTAACAGAAAGTATGCCTTAGAAGTGTCCATACAAAAGATGTTAGCTTATTGGTATATTTGGACGTGCTACAGGGAAGTACATAAAGGAGTTAAACATACAGGTTGTGTTTATAAAGCTGTTAAGTTTGATGACATAAATTTAAAGCGGAGATGTCATAGCAGATGGAACCTTATAGGAAGAAGCTACCGTACAAATACTTGTGTCAGTACCACCAGCTGTCAATATGGTTTTGGATCTATTTACAGAGTAACTTATCTGGCCAGTTAAGAATAAGCAAATCATTAGGCAGACAAAAATTTTTACTTTAAACAAGAATCTAATATAATTTAACTTAGTCAAGTTGCAGTATTTCAGATTACATCCATAGATTTATGCCAGTCTACCTGCCTAAGATTCAATACAATTTACCTTTCTACATGAAGTCTACTGACTTCTGTGGGCACAGCCTAATTAATATGGAAGACACAAGAAACCACAGACCCTTGCATATAGTAATCCCAGTAGTCTTCTTGCATTCCTAAGGCTGCTTTTGAGTAACTAAAAATATCTCACTTTGAATTGTTACCTCTATTCATCAGTACAACTCCCCTCATTCATATGGTCTCTCTAATGTTGTTTTGCCTCATGCTGTGCTTACTGTCAGTGCTCAGTATTAAAGTATTACGTATTTGAAGAATTGTTCTGTGAGAAATTTCATTGGATTGATCAGGCCATTTTTAATGTGACGGAACATTGAATATTTATGCCTTGAAATATGCAAAACCTAGATAATGCAATGTAGTGGCTATTACAAAACTTGCTCCTTTCAATCTTACAATAGGTGCTCTTTGTTTTAAAGCCATCTTGGTTCCAAATGCACACTGGGAAACATGTTATATGTGACATGGAAATGCATTGTTGGTAGAAATTTTTAGTCTGCATGGAAAAGGCACAAATGATGAAATGCAGTAGGAAGACAGGGAAAAGGCAAAGCTTGCGGTTCTCTCTTAACACGTGTGTTGCCTGAGGGGGAAAATGGTGGGAATAATATGTGTGTGTGTCTATATTCATGCATGTAAATCCATAAAACAAATGTTTGATGTCTTGTTAGTAACTCATCAAGAACAATTTTTGCAATGCTCTCTTCTGTTCCTCAGTATTTATGTTGTTTTGTATTCAGGCTTTCACCCTTAAAATTAATATAATAGCTTTTACAGTAGTTCTGAAAAAAGAAGGCTGGAAGTGTCCTTGTCCACTTTTATTTGCTGCTCCACTGGAGTTTATCACTCTGTGCATGTGAGTTATGACTACTTCCTCTATTCTTCCATATGTGTTTTTCTGTGTGCACAGGATCTACTTTTTGTATAGCTAGCTCCAAACTGTGTTCATATAGCAGACCACTAGATGCTATAAAAATTCTTTGATGTGAAATGAAGAGGAGCCCAGGTTCAGAGCATGGTCCAACACAAAAGCAGATGCAACAGTGACAGGCTAGAGTTTACATAATCAGCATTAGCAAAACTGCTGAAAACAGAGGCAGAGATGTGGGTGATGGGGCCGGTGTACTTTGCTGAATGTTAAATGAGAAGAGATCCTTATAAGGGAAAGAAGACACAAACAAATTTTAGAGTAAGTGATTTCTACTGCTTATCTGCTCAAGTTTTCCACATGCCGGTTTCCAGCACTGTCACTGAAGCACAGTGTATTTGTATTTCAGATAGCTTGTATTTTCAGAAAGCTAGCAAATACGAACTAATACCTGGCTTTCACCCATCCCCTTCCAAGTAACAGAACTGAAAGCTGCTGCTATTAAATTGGTTTGGCAAGTCTGCAAGAAGGTGTCCAAACACTGGCTTTGCTGCTCTACTTTTTGTATGACCTTCAAAAATCCCTAGATTCTTTTGCTTCCTAATTCTATAAATGATCTTAATGAATGCATTACTATCAGGCAGGAGTACTGTGAAAATATGAAGTGCAATAAATTACTGGGTATTACAGCTATATGATATGATACCCTGATTATTTGGCTGGTGCCTCTCTCTCTGCTTTTTTTAAACCTAAATCCTTGTTCTTCATTACTTAAGTACTTTGTCCTTTTGAACTGTTGTACTATTTTCAAAGCACAATTAAAAGTATTCTTAAGTAATTTGAGCTGAGGTACTTTTGAGATTCAGTGAGAATCAGTTTTGTTGCTCATCTTTGTATACTTCATCAACAGATATACTCTGGTTTAATGGGTTGGACTTGAAAAACTAACAAAAAAAAAAAAAAAGGGGGAAGATAAACTGGACTCCTTAAAGACCAGCCAGTCTTGTGTAGCATTGTTATGTGTGTCTGCTATTCAGAACTATGGAATGGGAACTCTGATAAATTCAAAATGTTGTGCAGAACAGATTTTTCCTTTATGTAGTTTATAAGTTGTTAAGAAATTATTAACAAGTTTACAGTCGTACTGTCTGGGATAGGGGGAAATCAATAGAATTTTCAGGAATTTTGCTTTCTGTTTTTTACGGTTTGTCTTTTGTTAGTAGCCTTAGAATACTATAATCAGCTTCACACCACTTTGCTAGTATCTTTAATTTTAGGCTCTGCTAGAATTCTAAAATAAGATATGTAACAGTTGCACAGTCAGGAATGTTTTTCACTTTGGTGGCAAATCTAAAAACAGTGGGGTTGAAAGCAAATCCATCAGTTCTTGGAGTTCATACTTCCTGTCAGTCTGTTTCAATGACAATGTCAGGTCCTAGAGATAAAGGAGATGTACCCTAACAGGCATTATTTTCAGCCTCTTTAACTAGATACGGCCCATTACTTGAAGTAAAAAAAAATCCCTATTGGCCCAGACCACATATCTTTTCTTTAGCAATTCAAGCTAATAATGGTTATTATTTCTGTGGTGCAAGTCCGAAGACTGCATTCTGTTAGTAGGTCAAATATGTATGCAAAAGAGGTGTTTTTTTCCAAAATTGAAGGTGAGAAATGCCATCAAAAGAAAAGTTTTCTTTTGCCTGAATATTGATGCTGAGCATTATTAACACTCATTATTTATAAGCACAAGTTTTACTTTTGGTATTGCTGATATCTGGTGGAGTTGGTATGACTAGAGATTATAGGGGGCTTGGGGTGGATGGAGTGGCACTTGCATAAATGATAAATCAACTTTATCCAAGCCATGGAATCTTGAATACTTGTGACTTTTTATCCAAACTGATAAAGTAGACTTTTATATTGTTACAGGGTTACCAAATCACACGTACTATTACAATAGCAAGCTTATCAAGCACCTTTCCAGTATGTGCTGAAGACTAAAAACTGTCTTCTGGGGAAAGTCAGTTGAGAATTTGAATAACAGTAGTATTATACTGCTGAAATTGTAGTATCCTTGAAAAATGTGATATCGAGTACCTCAAACATAGCAAAAAATATATTTCACCTAATATTTGACAGAGAATGGAGAGCTGTAATGGAAAGGTAGCTTAGACACAGATAATTGAGTTTATTCTTCTTGTACACAGGAATTTAAATCAACAAGTTGCGTGTGTTACAGTGCATGTATACACATCATGGACACACAAAGATAAATTAGTAAGGATAGAAGTGAATTTGCTGGAAATTAAATTAATGTAATGTAAAAGATAACTGCAAAATAAGAGTATTTTATTAGATTATGCATAAGCTACCAGTTTGCACTAAGCAATTTCACTCAGAGAATGAGCAAATGGAACTATAAAAATATGAAAGAATAGATGGTTAAATAAAAAGAGGAAAACAAGCAATGGAGTCTTGAATTAGTCTCCAAAATGTAGACAATTGATTAGATACACCAACTGTCATGAAAAGAAATATATGGACAAAGAGTGAAGGATGATAAATGATATGGAATCTGAGCATATGAGGAACAAACAGAATTCCAGCTATGTGTTCAGTATGGCCTAAAGGAAAGTGTGTTGATTATTTTTTTTACCCTTATCCGGCTGAAAAAAAAAAAGCCCAAACTTATTTTATCAATATAGCAACTAAAAGTACCAGAATTTTCATCCTTGTATGATGCACAGAATTCAATAAAAATCTCACATAAAAAAGTTTAAAGAGGGTTGCCTGAGAAACTGTGCAGCCTACTGGCTATTGATCTGTTTAGCTCATTTCGGAGCACTCAAAGGATTGCCTAAAAGTGAGGAGAACTAAAGTTGTGTATTTGCATGGTGGCTGAAGGTAGAGAGGAACAATCAGTCATTGATCCCTTGTATAGTTTTTGAATATTTGATATAGGATTCAATGGTGAAGTATTTAAAGAAGGTGTTTGCAAAAGAAGAAACAATTGTCCTGCTAAACAACCATAAAATAGAGTTAGTTTTAAAGGGTCTTTCTCTTCTTCTGGGCTGCAAATTTAGCTGATGCAGGCTATACTGTTGATCTAAGTGTTTTTCTAGAAAATATGAGCTGATGTAAGTCAACATTTTGATTATGAAATTAGAATGATATGAAATTCATCTAGGATTAAAACCTGGATAATTTTCAAGTAGGAATCACTGTCAGGCGGCTGCCTTGTTGGTTCTTACAGGCTGTGATACTTGATGTTGTTTTCACCATAGTTAATAGAAAGTAATTGTTAAAACTTGCATGTGACACAAGTGAGCAATTAAACAATGCAACAGGATGATGTGAAGTCATATGTACAGAACTGAGGTTTTTAGTGGGTTGCAGTGAAGAGAAGGACTTATACAATAATTAGCTGTAGAAACAAAGGGCTTTTCCAGTAGGAATTGAGGTCATCCTTCATGATTCTATTTGTACCTGGAGCACTGTGTCAAATCCTGAGGCGATAATTCCTGGAGAATCTCAAAAGGGAATGTCCACCTAATGGGGAAAAAGGACTACAGTCGTTTCACAAAATCAAGTAGTTCAGTTTAGCAAATCACTCTAAAACTTTCTCCTAACACTCTTCTCCCCCTCCTCTTTTTTACTTTCACTTTAATAGAGAAAATAACGTATCACTCTTAGCAACGTGTGGGTTGAGGTTGATCTTCTACCAATGGCAATTTTGAAATAAGATTTTTTTTTCTCAATGGTGAACGTTATCCTAGTTGTCACAAAACTATATTTCTCTATTCAATCTCCCATTTGTGTTCTTTGGGAAAGCAACCTGTGCACTGAGAATGGTGCGCTCTATCTTTTATATCAATGTGAGCCACCCCAATATCAAAACCAGCAACTCATTTCATCTGAACAACATAAGTCTTGGAATTATGCATAAAGGTGAAATCCCATAAGTAAGAAACAGCTACCTTTTGTCTTTTTGTCAACAAAACATATAAAAATGCCCTTTTTTTTTGACTTTGTAGAGTCAAGTTAATATAATTCTGTTTGTACTCTCTTGTTTCCATGGAAACAGTCAGTCTAATTTTAGGGAATACTCTTCACTCCTACCATTCAGTTAAGCTTTACATTAATCTATGTAGTACTACTGGTGTCTGTTGCACTGTCATCAGGGAAGCTCAAAATGCAGTTGGAGAAAATGTACACGTTGGATATGGAGAATGCAAGTGAAGTTTTCCAAAAAGAAAAATTGAAACAAAATAAACAAACACAACAAACCAAATAAACAAGAAATTCAAGCTGTATGAAGAAGCTCTGTGTTTGATTAAATGTCCTGTCATTGGATTTGTGTGAAATAATATTAAAAGGAGAATCGAGCAAGAAGTGGATCTCATATAACTCAGATATGTAGCAGACCTCTGCCTTCTGGATGTTTAATTTTAAAATAATTAAAATATACAGTGTCACATGCACATATGGAAATGAAACAGAAAGGCAAATTGGAAGAGAAAGGAGCAAGATCTCTGCTTCTGCCAAGACTGAAACGGGGACTGTCATCATAAGGTGCTGTCAGAATTTGCTTAGGAAAATGGTGCTTCCAAAGATTAGGGAGATGTGAGAGAGATTTAAAAATTTCACCTCTAAGAATGGCTGTGTAACAGGATTTAGGTCAAATAACAGCTCTACAAATACTTCTGCATGCTTTAGCACAACTGATGTTATTCAGGACACAGAATTAGGGAATGTATGGAAAGTGTCTATAGCCGCAAGTACTTCGTATTGACATAAAAAAAACTGTATTATTGAATCTAATAGGAATGGATATAATCTGCACAAAATTATATTCATGGAGATTCAGTGCTGTGAAGAGTAACTAAGCCAATTACTGAATCTGAAAACAGTAGGGGGCCTAAAGAAATTAGTGTATGCATATCCATTTGTTTTCGGTTTGTGGCCTAACCCAAACCAGCTCTCAGCAATCTTGAGTGTACTTATGTAAGTTGACTTATCTTAGGCAGTAAACAAATGCTCATCTATACACTGCATGTCTGTTTGTAAATATGTTAACAAAGCTCCTTCAATTACTTCTCTAACAACAATCAACAACTGTAGAACATAGAATCACAGACAATGTATTATTAATTATTACATGCTTAACATAATAACATTATTGTAGAACTAGCTGTGCTTATTCTCTCTCTTGTTCCCCTGTTTTTAATTATATTATGAAGTATGAGGAATTTTTATGATTGAATTTTTTTGGTCCTATTTTCTCTCGGCTGTGGTCTTGGAATGCTATTCTAGATGTATGAATATTTATGAATGGCAAATGTATCATATGGAAAATATCATTATAGAACATGCATATGGGAAAGGATCTTCACAGAAAAAGTATTCATGCTGCTGCACTTAAATTTGCTAACAAGGAATCTGGGATAATTTTTACAATACACTTTGGAGAGTTAACATAGATCAGAAAATATATGCAGTGAATTATTCTTTCCTTGAATTGATGTGAATATAGTGGCTCATATAGATTTACATTTAATAAACTGTAGTATTAAAATATTCTAGCTAGAGATTAATTTACTGTTAACATTTTAAGGTGGTAATATGTGAAGCTTCTCATCATTAGAAGTAACTTGGACACTTGGAAGAGAATTTCCCATTTAACAGGAATCTGGAGTGTTTTAAATGTGAAATGGGACCATCTCTCCTACTAGGAGCAGACATTAAATTTTCTGAAAGATAAAATTATCTCAAAACTTTAACTGTTCAGAATTTAATCTACTCCTTACACTGAATAGGGGCTTTGTATGTAACTGCAGCATGCTCCAAACTGTCATGATGAGGCCTGTCATACGCAGCTTAGAGATTTATCTGGTTTACAGTGACATGAAGTAGCATTTATGTTCTGACCACTATAGTGTCTTTAACTCTACATTAAGTCAATCTATATTAAATTGCTTCTAGAACTGCCAAATAATTGTTTTTTAAAAATAATGTTCAACAGTTGTTCTGTTTCTAGTTGTCTGGTGGCCACGAGTCTTTTCCTCCTTTCTACTCATGCTCTAGCAAAACCAATTTTTCTATACATGTCAGCAGACCTGTTGAAGTGCTTTAATTCGTGACTTGTGAAATACATCTTGTTAAAAGCAAGAAAAGCTACCTCCAGAAGAGTACAGTTGGTGGCAATGTTAGAAAGACAAAGGAACTGGCAGCAGAACAGCATACTGCTGGGAAAGCATCTGTCCTTTAAGAAATAGTGTGGGGAGGGAAGAGAGAGCTGTGTGTGAGGTAGAAGCTGTGGCTCCTGACTTATATGATATCAAAATAATAAATTAAAACACTCATAACAATTTTAGTTCATTTATTCACTTCTACTGCTTCCTATTTTGACAGGGTTAGTAGGAACTGATTCTTTATAGCGGCTGCCAGAGAGGTACTCTGGCCTAGATGCTTGGAGAAATCTTTAGAACACATGCCTAACTTGTGTCCTGACCTACCCTGTGTTGCCTTATGCTGCTCTTCTGACCAGTCCCATTAAGTCATAACCATCTCTGAAGTATATATAACTCTCAGCAAGACATAGCTGGATGTTTGATCTACTCTGGTGCCTTTATTCCTTTTGATGTTTCCTGACAACATGCATGGAGGCTGCTTCCTCTAAAATGATGTCTTTTCTAAAAGAAGCACAGTTGTTTACTTTTTGTCATAAACTTGTATGTGTGGTGGGTTACCGTGGGATAGGGCTTACATAGCTTTACAAGCTCTTGGCTTCCCGAAGAGCACCTTGCCAGACAAAGCTCTGGAAGGAGCCTTAATTTTTCTCTGATGTCTGTGATTATAGTCTCAAGCACTGTGGTAAGAGTACTTTGAAGGGAAATTAACTTTAGCATCTCAGATGTGAAAAACCTAACATGGGGTGGCCCCATTTGCCATGTCAGTTTTACAAGTAAAAGCAGAAATGGAAACCATTACGGAAGACAGAAAAGAGCCTAATGTTTATAATCTGTCATTCAGAGTTGTCCCATGAAACGACTATTTCATAGCTTCCACCCACTTTTAGGACATTAACTTCACTTTGAAAAAATATGATTTGCTTCAAAATCTAACTTGTTCTGTATTTTTTATATTTTGAGGGACTCCCCACCATTTAATTGTGTATTTTGAGAATAGACTAGAAAGTAACTTGTAATTATCTGGCTGAATTTCTCAGTAACTGAAAAGGAGCCCTTGCAAAAGGAATGGATTATTTATAAAGTGTAGGTACGTGACTGAGTGTGATAACATCACAGAAACAGAACAACTCAGTGATCTTTCTTTAGCTACAATAGGAAGTGTAAGTGTAATAACTAATACGTTTTCTCAGCTTTGATGCTGTATCTTAGGAATAAGTAATAATTTAAATTTCTTCCACATATGGTTAAATCCTTATGGTTCTATGTGTAACAAACATAAGCTAACCCATAAGTATAAGCAAATTAATAATTTAGGTAAAATCTAGCTGTTAATTTTTCAGAGAAAAAAAATGGTGAAACCTGATGATAATTTAAGTTTGTAGGCTTTGTTTGGCTTCAGCAGCATGAAATTGGTGTCTGATCAGAACTGAATTCAGAAGATTTTTCTCTTATGAAAGAAAGTGAAATTAGTCTTTTCATCTCATTTTACATCCCCCCCATTTATTCTATTATCTTTCATTATTTTATGCAAAAAAACCCCATATTTCATACATATTCTTATACCTAGAAATAGTAAATTTGGAACAAAATTAAAGGCCCAAACCTATATCATAAAGGCAACTTTTCTTGTTTGTCTAACAAATGTATGGTTAAATTCTGTTATGTCATTAATGTGTAAAAATATTAGACCATTTCACTTTACTATATTTCCCCAATAAATTGTGCTTCACATTTCACCATATTCTTAATGTTTGCAAGGAGTACTACAATAAATTTTATTTAAAGAAACATTGTGTACCAAGCTCAGAAAGCATGAAATGCAATAGCATTAGACTAGACAAGAATGCCTAGCATCAAATGATACTGTCATCCTCTTAGTGGCATGTTTCACAGTCATTCTTACTAAAGTCTGCTAACAATCAGGAAAACTGTTTGCAGTGCAAGCATCTTACCATGTTTGCAATACATCAGAAAATCCTAATAGATTTTCATTTGCTGTCAAAGAAAAACAGTAGGTCTTATGGAGCCATATATTTAATGTGAATCTCACAGATTAGAATGGGACAGTTTATAAACTTACGGAAATAAGAGATGCAGGAGAAAGCTGGTTTGTTTCTTACATGGGAAATCTGAACACAGTGTAGCTGGTCTAAATAGCTTGCAATTATTTTCTTTGCAGTTATAAACAGGAATGTAAAAATGAAATATTTACAATACCTTTCCAAATAGCAGAATGATGGGTTATTATTTTAACTGTCTGCATTGTCACTAACCACTCATCATAACGCTCAAGGAATTCATGGCCTGATGGTACAAACCCACAGCTTCTCTATGAGACTTCCAGCCTTAGTATTAAACATAATGTAAATATTTCCAGCATTGACATTTTAAGCTACATAACTGAAGAACTGTAACTTAGAACACACCCTGTCTTTTTCTTCTAGGGGATTAAGAATATGTATGTGTCTGAGAATATTTTAAGGTAATTTCCTTCTACCTGAACATGGGCTGGTATTTGGAAGACTGAAGCGTTGATGTCTGTGCTCTCCTTGCCCTGTACATACTCAGATAAATAATATACATGCAAGTTATTATGTCATTATAATTTGAAAGACTGTCCTCTAAATGAAAAGTGCTGTTGGGTGCCATCTTCCAAGTTACCAATTGTCTGTCTATTAAAACAAAAGATTTTAATACGTATATTTCTCCTCTTTGCCAGTGAATAAACACATACTAAAAAGTAGCAAATTAATAGAGTGCCATGTAATAAACAATGACAGCCATAGTAACTGTGGGGTCCCTTATAGCTAATTTTCCAGCAAGATTTGCTTTTAACTAGAAGGATGACATTCTGCTTTCCCCCCGTTTTCCTGTTGCTACAGGGATGTTTTGCATATGTTGTGTGGAAAGCTGACATGTAGAAAGGCCAGCTTCTATGTTGCCTTTCAGCTGTCTTAACTGTGGAGAAAACAAATGAGGTTTTAATCCTTTAAACTGCTCATTGGAAAGTGACAGTGTGCATTAAGTAGGTAAAAGGGTTGGTTTTGGTTTGGGGTTTGGATATTTTTCTGTTAATAATGCCAATAAGGCAGTTGACTTTGGGGAGTCTTTATCATTTAAAGTATTTTGAAAGCTAACATTCCAGTTCCCTCAATAAAATCAAACAATGCTGACTGACAATGTAAGTGTTATGGAATTATTCAAGAATCTGATTGTGTGCTGAAGTGAGTGTGTACATGATCTATATTTACCACATAGGAAGAGAAATATGCACGCATTTAGCTAATTTGTGTATCTGTCATAAACATCTAACAGCTTCATTTCATATTTCTAAAGGTGATTTCTGCCCTCGTAACCATTTCCATTTGTGAAGTGGGTTGGTTTCCAAGTTGTTGGACTATATCATACAAGAGTATAAAGTTCTAATCCTCTTAATTTGCTTTTGAAAATAGAGAAACTCTTTCATAACTTTTTTTTTTTTTTCCTTTTTTTCAGAAGACTAGTTTATCTAAGAAAATCCTTCTCACTGGATAGACCTTAGTGCATTGAGCTAGACTGACAATGCAAAATGCTGTCCCTGGGTGACCAGCCAGACATAGATCTTAGGACAGGGTTCTACTATAGTCCTCAGAAATACACTTCACTTCCAAAGCACAATGTCAAAATGAATCAGAGAGAAGCAAAAACATTTTCAGGGTTTATTGTGCATGAAATATTGGAGAACTCTAAATGTATGGATTTGGCTATTAAAGTATTTAGAAAAATATTGAAATAAGATTTCTTAGAGTATTTGTTGAAGGAAACTGAAATCTGCATCTGAGGAAGAAGTCACTGAAAAAAACACCCAAAATTTCTGGTTGGTTTTTTTTTGTTGTTGTTCTTGTTGGGGGTTTTTTGTTTGTTGTTTTTGTTGTTGTTGTTTGTTTTGTTGGTTTTGGTTTTGGTTTGTGGTTTGTTTTTTTGTTTGTGTGTGTTATAGCATCTATGTCCAGAGCTTTCACTGCACTTCCATATAACCACAGCTAAACTATTCTGTGTTGAGGTTTCCACCTTAGCTCTCTCCTGGTCATCACAGCACATGGAAGCTCCACTGGGATGTCCTAAGAGAACTTTGGGAAAGTGTGATTACTGGTGCCTGTTCTATTAGCAGGAGAAACAAAGAGAAAAGTTCTTTAACTTAAAGATTTAGCGTGCTACTAATGGTTCTAAATTAGAGGTTGTGATTTCTTAATTCTTTTGCGGAAGGTCAATCTGGGTATCTTTCAGTTAATAAAAATATTAGTTCCATTAAGTTACATTTTTTAAATTTGCAGTCAGTTATATAAAAGATAACATTGAGATCTGCAAACTAGATGTACTTTGTTCTAAAGCCAGTCCATAGACATTATGCTGTGTTACACTGAAAGTCACCTCAAGCCTTATCTCTTATTCCATGCTCTCATACAGTTAAGAACAGTTTGTCCCTTTCTGAAGTAAAACCCTATGTAAAAGTAGAAAGCAAAACACTTTGTCACCTGAAGTCCTAATAGTTTAGGGTTTCTTAGTGGGTTTTGGTTTTGTGGATTTTGATTTTGCTCCCCTTACACCCTTTTATGAGTTGAGTCTCACTTGGACAAGGATAAAACTCAACTTCAGAGTGTTAACACCGTGAAAAATAGTTAGGGTTTCAGAATGAAATGTGACATGAAGCAAAAGGGGAAAAAAATAGTTTTTACCAGATTCCCTTTATGAAAGATAAATTAGCTTGAAAGAGAAATTCTTATAAGGGAGGTATCTGTGATGTTTTCCCACAGAAATCACAAGTGATGTCTATGAGTACTGTGTAGGTCCAGTGATAGTTTACAATGGAAGTAAGATTTTTTTTTGTATATGACAAGGCTGGGACCAACTGAGAAGATTTTAGGTTTTGGTTTCAGGATGTATGTAAGTTTACATGCATTTATGCGTGGGAGAGACAAACATTAATGGGTTTTAAACTATGCATTCACATTTTTATTTGGTTATAATTGAAAAAATCACAGTAGCCTAGGATCCTATACACTTCACTGAGCTAATGTTAAGCTAATTACCTTTATTAATTTTTATTTGTTCAGTTACAAAAAATAGAAACTCTCAAAAAATATCATTCCTGTTCACACATTCCTCGTTTCAATACAAGAATATGCATGCATGTTTCTGTAGCTAAAGAAAATTTTCTTTCCACAAGAGTAGCAGAATCTTATCTGATACAAGATGAACAAATTTCACCATTTCCTATTGCCAGCATGTTGAGACAGGGAAATATCTAAATTATAGTTTGTGTGTATGTATCATCTAAGAATACCCCATATGCTTACTAGAACAGGTATGAGATGAGAAAAAAATAATAATTTTAGAATACTATATTGTAAATAATTCTTTTCTCTAAAAGGGTCAAAACCTTTTGCAAAATGTTTCAAGGAAAGAATTTTCCAGAAGGAATACAGCTGCATTCCTATTTGACGAGACTGAAGAAAAATGATGTAATGCTGACCCCATAAATTTAGGGAGGAGGAAAACCAGAAATCCTCTTAACTATATTTTCTAAAAGCTTGAGAAAAGCCAAATGGGATTCTTGACTACTTTTGGTTGAGTCAAAGGCCCTCTGAAATGGGTTGGAGACAGAAATGTGGGCTTGCCAGTGGTTGGTAATAAATAAAAAAAAAAAAAACAAAAGAAAAAGAAAAAAGAAAAAAAAGGGAGAAGGATCCCTTCTTTCCCAAATATGTGCATTGAAGTGAATCCTGCTGTTCATCTTCACAGCAGGCCACACTGTAACATTAGCATACATCTCATCAGCCAGTGGGTTTTACAGATGAAAAACAGATTTATTTCTTTTTCTCTGAAAAGAGTGGTTGAGCAAAGACTTATACACAAACCTCTTATTTTGTTTGCTAATGTAAGCAAAGAAGGAAAGAAGAGGGGCAAAGCAGGGCTGTTGTTAAGAGTCAGTATTTTACATTAAATCGCTTTTCCCTCTGCTTCACTCCCTACAGCTCACTGGCACCCCTACTGACTATAAGCATTTTCTAAAGTCAGTCTATCAAAACATTTGGTATCTGCAACAGCACTGTCAGTGCTGAGATACATATGTGCAGTGAGTTTTAACCAAAGCTACACGCCTTAGAAAAGCTGCAGCTGTCTCATGCATGGATGCATTCAGGTTGTGCTCCAGAGGCTCTCCAGCACTGGGGAAAGTGATATTCTGCAACTGGGGATGCAAAGACAAAATGTGCAAAACGCCTATCTGAGCTAGCCCTAAGGTGGCAGCTTGGTGTTTGGTGCTGTAATGAAGCTGGCAGGTCTGTTCAATACTCTCTGGTGTGACTGCTTGTTCTGCAAGTTAGGCTGCAGCATTGCAGTGCTGGGTTATCTGAGTTAGACTAAGTATATTCTGTTGCAGTTGCACCTCTGGTGTTCTGTATACCTGCGTGCTTTGTTTGTTGTTCAAAATAATTCCATGGTGTCTTGTACTTCAAATATGGGGCTAAAATTATAGATGTGAACTTCACTTGTTCCTTGAGAGAATCAGTGGATCTTGTCTCAAAATACTTTTTGTTGTTGTTTGTTTCAGGTTTGTTTGTTTGTTTGCTTTTATGCAAGTGAATGAATAAAAAGAACAAAAAAGCCCTAGTGTTAATTTGAAAGCTGTATACAATAACTAAAGTAAGGAAGTCCGTAGGGTTTCTCCATGTGGTGAACTTTTATGAAAGTCAACAGCAGAGTTGTCTGGAAAAAAAGTGAGTAGTAAATCTAGGTTTTGACCAAAGCAATGTTATTAATAATATTATTACTAATAATATTATTAATTGTAACAAGCATTTTTAACATAGTCTTTAAGTGAATGTCTACTTACTAGTTTTGAACTTCTGTTGTGCATTTCCCATGTTCTGGAATTATTTTCCACATGTGCTTGCTACCTGCATTCATTTGCCTTAAGATGAGCAGAGTAGGCAACTGGAATTCATGCAAGAGATGCAGTCCCCAGACAGCACTGGGGACTTATTTGTTCTGATGAAGCAGAGGGGCTCTGTGTTCTGACACAGAATTCTTTCTTTTTTTTTTTTCCATAAATGTTTTATGTGCACAAGAAGGATATGAGAATTGCCTTAATTATTCATAATTTGTATCTTGGAAGAATTAAATATCTTGCTGCAAACATCAGAACTTGGGGGAAAAATGAAAGCTTTTGCTTTCCTTCTCTTTTTTAGCTTTTTTCCCTCTTTTTTTTTTTTTTTTTCATCCTTTTTTTTTTTTTTTCTTTCTTTTTTTCTTTTTTTTTTTTTGCTTTTTTCCCTCTTTTTTTTTTTATTTCATCCTTTTTTTCTTTCTTTCTTTCTTTTTTACTTCTTTTTTTTTTTTTTTTTTTTCTATTTTTTTTTTTTTTTTTTTTTCTTTTTTTTTTTTTGCTTTTTTCCCTCTTTTTTTTTTTTATTTCATCCTTTTTTTCTTTCTTTCTTTCTTTTTTACTTCTTATTTATTTTTTTTTTTAGCTGTTTCAAACATTCACCCTTCATCTCATCAGTTAAAACTCTTTGGGAAATACCCTGAAATTGCTCTCTGTTGGAGAAATCATCAGAGTGTGTTCATGTTAAATGAAGATTAGAATTTCACACCTGACTGAATATGAGAGTAAATTCACTATTCATATGAACTAGCTATGATTTTCCCAAACTGATTTTATAGCAACTGATTCTAAACCTACACAACTCCATAGAGTTGTACTGATAAATATTTTAAAAGGAAAACCTTAAAAGGTATTTAACATCAACACTAACATCTTTCTTGTATGCATAATAGAAAAACAATAAAAAAGAAGAAAAGTGGAGGAAAAGGTATGTTTATAAGTTAGGTTGAGCGGATTCATTGCACAGATTTTGGACAAAAGAATTCTAAGCTTTGAATTACCCACTATTCTCTTAATTCTGCTTCAGCTGAAGTCAGTTAATCCAATTGAACTGCCAATACAATTAGGGGGAGGTGAGCTCAGCCTGTCTGCTGGGAGCTCTAGCTGGGAAAGGGAAATGTGATGTATAAGCAGAGTAAGAACTCAGGAGAAGTTTTTCTATGACAGTCTTCAGAATCTGTGACCTACTAGTTCAATAATGGAAGAAAGAGACTGCTTTTAAAGGGTAACAGAGTGTGTCTTAGTAAATGGGGAAATAATTGTACAGGCCATCAAAGTAATCAGATAATTTAACTGAAGTACTCAGTACCTGCTGATATGGAAGGTGAGAAATGGAGAGCTTCAGACTAAGAGCAAGGATAAGAGGAGTGTGTAAAGACTCTTATTGCTGTGCTACTTGATGTATTTGGCAGAAGGAAAGCTGCTGATTGCTCTGGACTATGTTAGAATATGGTCTTCTTACCAGTTGTGATGAGGGGCCTACGAGTTCAGCTTGAGCTTGGAAGATAGAGTTAATGTGTGAATATAAGCCTTTAATAAAGGCCCTTGTTTGCTTCAGGCTCTTTCTGATATGTTTCTTCTGCTATTTTTTTTCTTTGATATTTAGCAGCTTTGTTGCTGGCTACTAATCTGAGAGAAACAGGCAACTGAAAGGGCTGTGAAGAGCTTGCTATTTCTCTGCCTTCTCTTCTAACATCTTTTTGTTGTTTGATTTTCTTGCTGTTTCTTTATCTCATGTTATTGAGAGAGACCAGGAATATGAATATGAACAGACACAAAAAGGTTGTTAATGAACTTGTATAGGTCCAACTGATCATTCTAGTGTTAATTAGACCTCCACTTTCTCATATACTAATTCCATGGTCAAACTGGGTGATTCAACCACTTGAACTGCTGATTTATAAATTTGAGCAACCTAGATTTAAGTAGCTGAATATGACACCTGTAGCTGCAGATAGCCCTGACAGAAGGATGCAGCTGTGGAAATAATGAGCATACTCAGAAAAATCCTCCCATCATCATTATTCCAAGTTGTCCCTGAGGTAAAGGGGGAAATATGGTAGGTTGCCATTTGGATCTACTTTTTCATTTATTGAAAAAAATCAAAGCCAACTAAAAGCCTAAAGAAGATCCTCAACCCACCAAAAACCCAAAAAGCCAAACACTAGTTACAAGAGAATGGGAGAAAGGCAGATAAAAAAAAAACAGGTAATGGTGGAGGGAATAATTAATGCTCTAGTCTGTCTTCATACAAGTGTAGCTGCAGAAGAGGTATTTGGTCTGATATTCTCTCTGAAGACTAAACTATGGCATCTCAAAGAAAGACTTGCACAACTTCTAGAAATTTTTCAGTCCCAGGTGCTTTGAAACACAGGTGGCATGTAAATATTTTGATATTTTGTCTCATATGGAAGCAAAAATTATTAATATGTCTATTGAATGGGGAGCCATTGTTCAATTTGTCTGTTGGCACATACTCTGACACACAGCATTTGTCTGATTAACTCTGCTGTTAAAAATATGTTGAAGACAAGCTTCAGGTTGATACACGAAGGTATTTTTGTTAGTATACTAGCTAGAGGAAGGTGCTTATGGAATTAAAGCTGCACAGTGTCTGCCAGTGTACTGCTTATCTGTAGATATTTGAACAAGAAAGTTATGACTTTACCTTAAATCTAACTGAATAGGGCAAGAAGAGCAGAGAAGGTATGTGATGGGAACTGTAGATGCTCCAAGCCCTAATCTGTTCTCTAATTGACACAATTAGGAATACACAGGCATAAGAGAAATGGCAAGTGTAAGGAGGCATAGAAGACAGTAGGGAAAGAGAGATAACCTCTTTTTAGGAGCTGGATCTTTAATGTGGCTGTGGATGTCCTATTTCTTCAAAAGAGGGACAGAAATTACAATGAGAGGTAGCCTTTAGAAGGGAAAGGGACAGAAATAAGGCGAGAGACACTTGCTGCCCTCTCGTATTTCCCAAAAAGTGCTATTTGCTCCCTAGAGTTTTGGGGATCTTCAAGGCTTCCCACTTCTCCCCATCAAAGCCTGTTCTGCACTGGGTCCTTGAGGTGGGAAAAATCAGCTGTGATGCCAAATAAAGTGCTGAGTGGGCTTGTAGCAACCCAGTGTTGCTGCCCCAGTTCATCCCAGCTCATGACCAGAGAGAGCTACTCAGTGCCTACTCCTACTACTGCTAGAAAATTATTGCCTGTCCTCACATCTGAGAGTAAGAAGGGTTCTTCAGTAGGGCACTTGTGCTAAAAGCAGAATTTTATGCTATATTTTATGTATGTAACTTTGAACTTTGCAAAATGCAATAATCAATTCTTAATTCAGCAAAGTATTTAAAAATTTTAGGATCATGTCAATTATCTGGTCTGCTAACAGAATCTATTAAATGGGCATTGCAGGTATCCTTAAAGCTACAAGTGCTATGCTTCAGTCAAGACAGGGCAGAAGTGAAATTCAGGCCTAAATAAGGTAAGTTATCACTGTTTAGCTTCTATGCAACTTTATAAGTTGGCTTACAAGCCAATTCTTAAATAACCAAGGGCTCTATTAATTACACATACCTTTTTGAGATAATGTTTTAGGTAAACTGTCATTTCTTTTTTGCCCTTAAAATAAAATGGGATGTTAGGAAATAAAGTAGAAGAAAAAAATATTGTTAATTATTTCAGTAGTGAACTTCTGCAAATCATGTTTCAGCATTTGCCAGACAGAACCTGAGGTTAAAATTTAAGGCCTTGCTATTAAGGATATTTATATATGTATATGCCTCAACTTATTGTCCTGTTAAAGTTATTTAAAACTTGTAAGAAAGATACTTTACATCTTGGAAGACTTGTTTCCTACTCCTGAAAGGCTGAAGTACTTTCCACGTTAGTAGAATGACTGTCTGGTGTGACAAGTGATGCTTGCAAGCTTTCAACCAGCTATTGTTATTGTATTTTCAGGCAGCAAGAAGCATTTAAATATTAGCAGTGTGGGGCATGTGATTTGCTCACCATAGTTTTTCACTTTCTAAGGGTCTCTGGAGTGAGTTAATAAGGCTGTTGATGTATTATAGTGTTTCTGTTCAATAATTTTTTATGAAAATTCATGATAACGCACTGTTCTGTGTTGAAAGTGAAGTAAGTGTATCAAATAATATTGCAAATGAAATGAAAAGCTTAATTCAGTCTAGTGATAAATCAGCAAATTTATGAATTGGTAGTCTTTAATTTGGTTTTATCACCTTTTAATTAACTTCTGACTCTTTTCATTTCACTGGAAGTGTTAAAATGTCTACTAGATAAAAATCACAGACAATTATCAGCAGAAAAATGTGAGATTAGTGCTGACTGTGCCAAGTTTAGAAGATTTAGCTGGGAGATTGTTATACCTGGAGACACTGCAGGATAGAATTGTCTTGCCTCAGTACTCCTGAAGATTAAAGAAGGAAATCCTGTCACTTTAGAATACTTGCTGATTTCATCTTCATATTATGGTAATTACTTGTGAGTATATAATAGGAGATAGGTCTGAGCCACAGATCTGAATTAAAGATTTTTTTCTCAGTCAAAACTTTTTTATTGCTTCATCTATGCAAAAGGACAATGAAAGCTATAATAGCTTTCAGCTTTGTCATAGATTTTTCCAGGAACAGCTATTGGGATAAATGAATATGCAGGGAAAATAGAGTCCACAGTTTTCAACAATGTTCATGTAAGACCATAGTTCCTGCAAAATTTATTCAATGCTCTTTCCTTCCATTAGCAGGCTTTGGATTATACTGGCTTTCAAACAGTAGAACTAAATAATCAGGAAAAATACCTGTGCTATTTGGTGATACATGTGTTGAAAACCACATATGTAAAAACATGTATTGAAATATGTGAATATTGGACTCTAAACCCCACATATTACAACTTTTGAGAGAAATCTTTGCTCCTAATAAAAACAGTAAAATGAAATTATCTTGCTGGACTAACAGCAAAAAGGAGAAGGAAAAGAATAATGACAGTCATTTTATATTTTTACACACTGTGGGAACTACTAGTTGTTGCATATGTTCAGCCCAATGAATAATGTTCATCTCTGCCCATCTTTCAAGCTGCAGGGTGTATTGATTTAAAAGGTGAGATGCAAGAAACCCAGTCAGTGGGGTGGGGAGCAGCTGCTGTTGTAAGAGGAAAGGTGTGAGAAATCAGAAGAGAGCAAATGAATAGTGAAGTGGAAAACAATTATATGCACATATTAAAATGCTTTAGTCATGATTTCCTCGGGAACCTGGGTGTTTTCTGACACAGATAAGAAAAACCAAGACCTTCAGAAAGACTCCTTTACTAGATTATAAAATGTAATAGTATATCACTGAGCCATTTTCAGCTTCGTTGAATTTTCCAAACAATCTTTTCCCCTGAGAAATGTCTTAATTATTTTTAGCCAGTATGCATCCTAATCTTTAAATATTGTTGCCTTTCTGTGAAACAAAATGGAAAGATACCTGCTGTGTTCAATTTCTTGATCAACATGAGCTTGAGCTAAAAGCCAGTGAAGTTGGCCGGTTGATTCTGGGAGACCAGAACCCAGCTGCATGTCATTTCTAATTTCAGTGACTTCAGTATTTAAGAGTTGGATGACAAAAGCAGGTGTGATTGATTTATTTATCTTTATACCAGTGGCAAGAAAGCTTTGGAGATGAACAAACAATCTCTTGAATTCTCTGCACACTTCTATGCTAAGGGATAAATATTGTGAGGTAGAAGAAGGTAAAAGATATTTTTAGTTCAAAGCACACTGCATTTTTCCTCATAGTTACTATATGATTATGGACTTGTAGGAATCAATGACATTCATGGGTATGGTGTATATTTAGTTGCTCATTTAAAGTTGTAGTGGTGTGTAGGTTAGGCTCAATGTCACAGGAGAGCATATGCCTGGAAATGTTCAAGGCCATGGTGGCCAGGGTGGATCAACCTAGTCTAGTGGAAGGTGACCCTGCCCATGGTAGGGTGTTGGAACTTAAGATGATTTTAAGGTTTTTTTCAAACCCTAAACATTTCATGATATATCTCTGTGAATAAATCCACATATATCTGCATATTTTGTATTGTATTAATGAGCTTTGTTCTTACGTTTCATAGATAGTACTGATGTAGTTGCATATCAAATGGGTTTCTTCAGCATTCTCTAATAATAGACTGTGTTTTTAGTTAACCAAAGGTTTGCCAGACTGGGGTTATTACTATCCTGTCACAGCACTTAGTACTCCTCGTCAAAAATGAGGAAGCTATTGAAGTCAGAATACCAAAACACTGATTGAAAACATTACCACCTAGCTGGGAGATGGAAGTAGGCATGGGAGTGGAAGGGAATTTTTGTCAGTGTGGTTGAGTATTTTACGTAGTAATCTGGAGTGAGGCAACATTGTACTTGTCATATCACCAGAAAGGGATGTTGTTGAGAGGTCTGCTGTGAGTCTGACCTCTGCAAAAATAATTAGGAATGTGTTAGAATACTTTAGATTCTTTGTCTCCAGCTTACATTGGCATGAGAAAAACTCGGGAAGCATGAAATTCTTCCAGGATGGAGCAAATATTTGTCTCTTAAGCCTCCCGTGGTCCCTTCCTTTCCTCTCCTCTTCATCCTCTGATAGTAGCAGTCCATGACTTTGACAAAGCAGCAACAGGTATCTTCTTGACTTCAGGTTCTGAACAAGTACCCATTTCTGCAACTCTGCCTTTGCTTTCCCTCCTTTGAATGGCATCAAATAAAACTTAATTGCTTTTAGGACTGTTCTTGATACCTTCCTGCCCTGAGTTCTTAAAAATTAATGCTTTTAATTCATATTTTAGGAGAGCTTTTGCATATCTGATTCTCAGCAGCACTATTAGTCTTGACTCTTCAGTTAAATTCACTCTTATTTTACATGCGTATATATGTATATATACACACACCCACTCACAGAGTTAGGTGGGAATCTAGTTCACTTAACAGTTGCAGCACCTTGCTGAAAACAATTATTTCCCGTTACATGGAAGAGGTACCCAGTCTGTGAGGATGTTCTTGAGAGTCCCTCTGCTAAAACAAAATAGTACTTGGATAAGGAGATGTGTTCTTTCCTATGAAGTTCAGGGGCATCAGCACAAGTACTGTTAAAATGCAAGGGACAAAGTAATAGTGAGTCAGCTGTACTGAGTTCTCGGCAGGGAACTTAGTCCCTCTGGATCAGAAATTGTAGCATGGTTAAGGTTGGAAAGGACCTTAAGATCATCTAGTTCCAACCCCCTGCCATGGGCAGGGACACCTCACACTAAACCATGTCACCCAAGGCTCTGTCCAACCTGGCCTTGAACACCTCCAGGGATGGAGCATTCACAATTTCCTTGGGCAACCCATTCCAGTGCCTCACCACCCTTACAGATCTTCATCCTTGCTTGATCTTCATCCTTGCTTGATCTTCATCCTTGGTGAATCAATCTCACCACAGCCTGATATGATGATATGAAATCTTTCCAGCCTGATCAGTGAACATATTACCTTACCACTGAAAAGGGAGTACATGCAAAATTTTAGATGCCATTACCTTACCTTAACACTGAAAAGACAGTTCATGTAAAATTTTAGATGTTATTCCCTTATTTAATCTGAACAGCATCTGTCTGTGTGTAAAAAGTAGGATTAAGTGGACACTGGCTGTATTCAGTGAACTCTGTGTCTTAGTAATGTTGCGTATCTTGGTGTATCTTGTTAACAATAAAAACTAGCTGGGGCAACTTGATGAGTTACTTTTAAGTATATAGCAGCTATGAAACTCAGAACACTGTTGAACTTTTTTATATTCATGGGCCTGATGCAATTAAGAATCCCAAATTAGAAATGTACATGCTTACATAAAGATCCTGATAAAAGGATTCTTTTTACTGCATTATTATCTCATAACCAATTAATAAGCACCTTCACAAATGTGAAGGAGTCACTTTTCTTTTTAAATGTTAAACATTTGAAAAACATTGCTTACATTTTGAGCAGCGTGGTAGCATTTTAAGATGTTATTAGTACACTTAGAAGTCATTTTCATTTACATTTCTTCCTTTTCTGTGAAAAATAGAATTTTCATAGGTTTTTTTTAAATTATGATTATTTTCTGAGAGATATGCAGTGGTTTGATTTGAACAGGTAACCAATGTCTTCAGATTGGTTGCATTATGTAGTATCTTCTCCATCAGAAAAATTCAAGGGAAAGAATAGGGAATAAGAGCAATTGAAGACTTGAGACATGCAGTTTGCTGTGCATTGCCACTGTTGGTTACTGAGCAATGAAACAATTTTGGCTTCAATTCAGTTACAAATACCTGTCGGTGGGGTGAAACAGCGCACTTCTCTGCACCTAGCTTAGCATATGCAGAACATTTCTGCAAGGGTAGCACTGTTGGTCTAGGAGTGCCTGCCTGTAGAGGTGGGGATGTTATCCCTGACTGTGGTCATTTCTGCTCTAATATGCTCTTGAAAGGGAAGCAGTGTTGATAACATAAAATGAGTTCTTTTCCCCCCTTTTCTTTCACCCAGTGGGCTGACAAATCAGTTATTCCCACAGCTCTAATTACAGTTCACAGAATATATACTTTTTTCCAGAAAGTAAAATTCTTTCCTAAGCCACCAATTCTATTTGGGCTTAACCTTTCAAAGCAAAATTTCCAGTGGGTTGCTCTCTCAAGGCTTTCAAGTTGCTCAACAAAGTATGAAATGGCTGGAAAGTAGTAAAGAACAAGTGAACCTTTTGGCTTTTACTCAATCTACTGACACAAAGAAACTTGGGTTCCTGTGTAATTGCTGTACGTATTTACAAAAATGATCTTTCACTGCTTTGTTCAGTTTCTCTGCTTTAGAAGTAGTTTCCTTGAGGTGACTGTACTGTGGACTGGAGAGTTTGGTTGGTGAGGGCAGGGATGCTGCTGGAATAACTTGTTTCCCAGAGTACAGAGTAAATCTAATTCTCTGATGCCTGTGTTGCAAGATGAGGCAGTGCTTGGTGCAAGTCAGACCAAGCCTAATTTTCCTTGCAGTCAGTAAGGCTGTCAGCAGAGCAAAGGGACATTCATGATTAATTTTCTGGGTCAAAAAATGAGAAGATGGTAGGAATAGAGACCACTGTGGTGACCTCACACTGCACAGGGTTTCCTGGATGAGAAAGTTCTTAGCAGGTGGGAGAGGCAACTGTGGTAGGAACAGCATTCCAGCACACTACAGCTGTTGCCTTTCATAGCTCCATTCTTCCTGTTAATTATTCCAGAACACTGTCAGAAATAATTAGTATTAAAAGGTCAGTAGTGGTTTCCACTTAATTAGTTCTGTAAACAATTTTTAGAGAAGCCCAAAGGGATATTTTCCAAGTACAAATAGGAGGAAGAAGTGGCTCTTATGTAAAGTGGAGCTCCCCTGTACAGCTCACGGGCTGAATGCAAAACTGGAATGGCCATGCACACTGCTACTTGGGATTGTCTAGGCTGGAGCTGAACCCAAGCATCCTGCCTCTGTGCAGTGCTTCAGCCTCACCCTGCTCAACACAAAGCTTTCCTGGGGTTGACCAGTCACCGCACACCTGCTGAGGGTCTCAGCAGGGAGTTAAGAACAGTACAAAGGATTTCGGAGAGCCCTCTTGTTCCTGGAGGCATTCTAGATCAGTTAAAATGTATCTCTCTGTATCAGGTAGTGTGCTCAAAACTCAGCTGTGTGTGGAAGAGTAGGCTGAGGCTTAATTTCTGTTGCTGTTCAAGTGAGTCAAACACCAGAAGATTTAAAACATATTGAGAGAAGGATGGGAATTATTTTTGCCCACAACACAGCTGACTTTGTATATAACACACTATCTAACAATGGATTCATGTTTTCAACAAGATCTATCACATATACTCCTGAAGGATTTTTTTTTTAAAGATTGTGAGTGTTTCACTGTGTCATTCCTGTATCTGCAGCCTTCTTGCTGTGTTTTGTGGTGTGTCTGTTTAATGAAAGAGCATTGGAGTAGAGAACACTCCTGTTACTCTTTTCTGACTTTTCTTCTACCATGTGTTTGTGATAACTGGTTACCTAGCAATCATTAATTTCAATGAGAGTGAAAAGCCTAAATCTTTCCCTTTCTTCTCTTTTATTCAAACAGATGTTTCAGTCACCTTTCTGTACATATGAACACCCTTGAAATCAGAGTTTGCTCTTCAGGCAAAAAGTTTCTATTGGTTTGTAGATTGCAATAAACTTTTTGATGAATACTGAAAAGTAAAGTTTGTGTTCTCAGTTATTTCAAGTTTGCCTAGCTAGGAGGAAGTGAGACTTTAAAATTGAACAAATAAATTTAGCAAAATGCCAAATTATAAAGAAAATATTCATCACTTTATATGTACAGGTAAATACTGATGCTTTTTTTCTTTTTTCCTGTAAAATGTAAAACTTTTATAAATGTTTTTTGACTGTTGTACCAGTTTCTTGCTTTGATTAGCTTTATTGAGTTGTGTATTGGGACTGTAGTTTACTTAAAGTATTGCTGCTGATCCAGTATGTTTGCATTTATCCAGGCTTTCTATTTGGCTATCTCAAACAATGGGCATATAAATAAACCTACATAATCCTAAAACTGGTTAGGAAGGGATTAGTACTTCTCTTTTATAACTCCAGGCTGGAATAAGGAAAGAAATGTGTTTGCAGTTGGTAATCAATCATTTATTCTGTTTCTAGAAGGTATATGCAGAGTTTGAGACTGATAACCAAATATGTATAGCATGGTGAAATTTAGTAGTGACAGTGTCAGGGATAGAATAGAGAAGTACGGACTCTCAGGTTACCACTTTAAGCACAGCAAAGTGCTACTTTTCATTGGTTTGGGGAGTTCTTCTCAGTGGTAATTCAGGGGTTAGTATCTGGGTAACAATTTACAATGGAGCAATCCATTTCATTCTTCTGATGAAAATCCATTGAGAAAGATATCTGAAAGCAGCTTATAGAAAGTTTTCTTGGTGCTGAATTTTTTCAATGCATATGGAAAAAAGAGGAGGTTAAAGCCTCCCATGAGTACAGAAATTAATTGGATCCATAGATTACATGGATACACCTTTACCTTAATTTCTGTGGTACTATATTTATCAATGCCATTAATACTTCTCTGTATATGCTGGTATTTTTGTACAATTTACTGCAATATTGTTTTGCATGTAATGTGGAAACCAGAAACTTATGGGTAAATCAACTGGATGTTTTTTCTGATAACAGACGCTCACTTGTGCCAAGTTATTAGCATTGGCATGCTTTACACTGTGGAAATCCTCAACTCTGTTTATGCATGTGGTTAGCGAAGGGTAACTCCCTTATCTGAGTAGTGCAGATTTAGCCAGAAGGACAGTGATTTTCTTCTCTGTCAAATAGACATTTTCCTTTTTCTTTCCCTTCAGAAAGGTCTATCTTCTTGAAATTTAGAGGCTAATTTTATTAATGTTGATATCCAGAGAAGGTCTCTTCCATGTGGTACACACAGGGACAAGATGGGTTGCTATATATTTATGGAGCAGCTCCACTAGAATCCAAGGTGCTGCACCCATCCCAAAATCTGTGACTCTGATACAGAAAGATACGCTATGCAGATAAACCATATAGATTCTAAAGTAAAATTTTCATTCCAGATTCTTTTATTTTTTTCCCTAAATAATACTTTGAGTGGCAAGTTTCTGTATTGAAAGGTTTGGAGTGGCTCTTTCTCTTTTTTTAATCACAAATATTACAAAAGCTGCTGCTCACCGCTAGTACAGTTTTGCATGGCATGGCATGGCCAAAGTGGTGCTACACATTAAAGGCAGAAGGCCATTTGTAGATAGTAGGCATCCTGGTATCTTAAATACCATGATTCAGTTGAACCAAAATCCTGACTACTGTGGTTCAGCTGCGCCACTCTGAGTTGTTCCCTTTACAGTCCTCCTGGATATCCCTCAGGGATTACTAGATTTCTTAGTGTGTCCTGTGAATGGCCAGACACTCTAACACTTGGACAGTAATCTTCAAGGTGGCACCTGTATTTCTTCACAGATCTGATTTGAATATTCTGCTTTGTCTTCAGCGTTTTCTTTATTCCTCTAGGCCAAAACACAGAGTCTGTTTATTGTTAAGCATATGCAGTACTATAGCAAAGTAAACCCATCTGATTTGCAATCTGCATGTGTGCTAGTGCTAAGTATAGAGATGCTGCTCATCTCTAGTATGTCACAGTAGCTAGATTAGAGGGGAATTTAACTCAGCCTTTAAGAAAACCCAAGTGAGCACAGAGGAATAAATGCTATTTTTGCTGTCAACCCTAAATAGCTTAGCTTGATATAGAGGATTTCAGAAGTTGAGGGTCAGGAATTCTTTCTAAATGCAGAGGAGCTGATCTGTAGCAATCACCACAGTAGTTACGGCTCCCTCTGTATGCTTTCTTGCATCTGAAAATTTCCAGGTAAGCAAGTAGATTCACATGTCTTTCTCCTCGCCTCCTGTTTCTTTTGTCTACTAAACCACAGGTACAACCATATGCAGCTCCTGTGTCCATGGAAATTGTCAGTCAGGCAGACTCTCTGAATACCCCATCTATTTTAGTACTAGAACTACACTGTGTCTGCAATCTTGCAGACATGAGAAGGGTTCAAGAATATTGTAGAATATCATTTCCTCAGTAATATATGGATACAATGGATCATCCAGTCAGATAAAGCTCAGAAGACAAGCTTATAAATATCTCTTTCCAGTCACAGAAAAAAAAAAAAGGCAAAGCATAGCAATTATATTAAAAATGCAAAAACCCCAAACCATTACACATAGAACTACTGATTGCCCTATTCTTATAATTTAAATGGTAAAAAGATACCTGAACTGCTTAGATAGTTTAGTAAGATGCTTTAGACACCTCTGCATCTTTACAAATCAGGTCCTTAATTATTCACCTAGCTCCCCATTCTATTTCTAGTTGCTTAGAAATAGATATAATAGTCTTTTCCTGCTTCACAGAGTAACTGTAAGGATAGATTAAAAATGTTTTTCTGCCATTCTTCAGTAATTCTACAAGCATTTTGACTATAGGAGTGTTTTTTTGAGCATAACACTTACTAGTCACACTGCAGTGTTCTTTGTTGGCCTGAGAGCAGAATTCCTATTAATATGCCTTGAACAGAGACTGCTACAATGTTTTCAACACAAACAGCCCATCGTTCCACCCTGTTGCTGGAGCTAGCATGAGGTTGTTGCTATTCATGTTCGCTGATGTTCTCACAAAGAACAAGTTGTACTTTGAGGGTTTTCCTGCTTTTAGTTTTTCATCATGGTGGGATGTATTTTTTTTTTCTGCATAAAAAATACAGCATATGCACAACACAGCATATATACTGTTATCCCCCTTTGCTTATATATGATGGATAATACAGCTCTGGAAAGGCAGTGCAGTTTGGTTTTGGTTTGGTATGAAACTGGAATTTACCTGAAATACTTGCTTCTATTTTCATGCTTTTAATTATGTCTGTGACAACAGAAAATAATCCTGTCAAAAGTCTCTCAGCCTGATTTGTGAAACCAAAGTCTATGGTAAACTGTTAATGCAGTGGAAAAATAAGAAGTAAAATACTACTTGAGGAGATAAATTCTTGGGTTTCCTAAGCAGACATTCCTGAGCTTTTGCCATTTGACTCTTCCAAATAGAAAGCTGTTATATTTCTTTCTTTTTCAATATTTTTCCAAAACATTTCAGAAAGCACAGATGGTAAAAGAAATAACGCGTGAACCTCATTGGTGGTCTTTGGTATTTCAGAAAAGGCAAGCACAAAAACAAACAAAACACCCACCACCCCCAGGCTCCCAAGTTTGCTTCCATTTTACTCAAGATGAGATAGTCACTGATTGTTGGTTGTCTGTGTATTTGACCTTGTTTATCAGTTGGCCTGACAGTCACTGATAGCCATGAAGAGGAAATAATTTTTGTTATCAGTGGAGCAGTAAATCTTCTAGACGATATCGTCAACTGAGTAAGAAACAATTAACTACAAAGTTCATGATGTTCTAATTATGCAGTAATGCTGCATGGCAGAGTGACATGCAAATGTTGCTAAACAAATGAAATAATTACTTAGGTATGCAAACCCCTGATTATTTTCAGAAATAATGTGCACAAGCTCACCTCAGATCATAATAATTACAATGTTCTTCATATCAGGTTGCTCTGGAAAGTAGTGTCTGACTCTGTAATGATTTTCTTCCTTTATTATCTATAGTCTGCAGAAAGCACTAAATAAATGTAAAATTCTAGGGAGCTAGAACAGTTTTAAGAAAAGGTTGTTCTGAAAAAAGTATTCCAATGAATCCATGCATCAGATGTTCCCTATTTGTCCATATTTCTTGACTTAGAACAAATGTACAGCAGAATAGTTGAATATTGGATCCAATATGCTTGTAGGCAGTATTACAGAAACTCTGTGAGTTTGATTATTGCTGCTATCGGTACTATGAGTTACAGTCTGATTTCACCAGATTTTGAAGAATATTCTATGTTGGTTCTGTTGGCAGTTGTTCTCTTCTGTAGACTCACTCATGATGGCTTTTTAAAGTATCTAATGAAATAAATTGTCACGTTAGTAATCCAGAAGTGTTTCAGGAAAAGTGCAGTTTGTGAAATGGATTTTTTTTTTCTTGTGTTTCTAAGTCTTTGAGTTTAGGAGCAGTTTCAGGTCCTCTAGTCTTGAGAACAAAAGTATCATAGGACTTGTCTACCAACAAGTGAGGCTAAATGAGCAGTTTTGGGTCACATTGCAAATTAATAGAAGAGGCACAAAGGTCACATCTACGCACTTGAAAATCTATAATCTGGCTGCCTAGATTGGTCAAAGAAACTCACACTCAGTAGTTCTGCCACTGAAGAAAGCTTTGGGGAAGTGTTTGTAGGCTGTATGTGGATTGCTGTAATGTTACTGAAAATACTGTTCCATTTTACTTTCCAGTCTCACAGCTGTTGCCAGCTGTATTTAGTAATAAACATATGACAAATGTGTTTGGCTTCAGTGCAAATATTTGTGTTTTTAGGATGAAGTACAGGCCAAAGTAACTGTAAGACCAAGGCAGCTGCATAGGAATGTATAGAAATATAGAAATAGTAAAAACACAAAACAAACAAAACCAAACACACCTCCCCCCCCCAAAAAAAAAAAAAAAAAAAAAAACAAAACAAAAAAAAAACAAAAAAAAAAAAAAAAAAACAAAAAAAAAAAAACCAAAAAA
>NDXB01009463.1:10792-38890 GCA_002631895.1 Agapornis roseicollis
CCTTTTTTTTTTTTTTTATTCTCCCCTCTTTTCTGAGGTCTGATCATCATTTGGAGTGAAAAGCTCACTATCTTGTTGCAGCTTTCTGTTATCAATAATGACCATAATGTGAAAAAGTTCAGCTACAACTTTTCTCTGGTCTCAACTGCTCTTAGCATTACTATCCTAGGAACAATTATTTTTTCTATGAAGCCATTTTTTCTGAGGCCAATTTTACATTTTCTACCTGCAACAAAAGGAAAGTGTTTCAGGCAAACCCTACTAGCTTGTACTCTAAACCAAATAGCAAGATAAGACAAGTAATTATGAACATGCATTTAACCTCAAGGGTCCCAAAAAGTGTAACTAAGGTTTTCTTTTTTCCTTCCAATTAAATTAGCAGATTAAGGGAATTTTTTGTCTATCTGACGATAGTGAATATTTTATTTGACAATGTTTTGTTTGAGAAAACCACAGGGAACTCCCAGGCTGGAATTTTGATTTCCTCTCTTTGTAATGGACTTTGGCTGCTACCCTGCCATATAATTAATCTGTCAATATATATTGCAGCCACCAGAGAAGTATACTCTGTCAGTACCTTTCCCAGATGAAAGCCGCATTAGAAGCATTTCCATATCTGGCTGAAAAAGGTAGAAATTAGCACACAGAAAGTTATCTTGGTGCATCACCCTTCTGCATGATTTTTGACAACTAAACCTACTTGAGACTTTTTGATACCTTCTCAGAGGCAGGTCAATAAATGTGAACAAAATTAAATTAATTGATAGATAAAATTAATTCTGAAAAGTACGAATAGCCTGACAACTATAATGGGAAGGGTAAAACTTCTTGTGTAAAGTTTGAGCAAGGATTCTGGTTTTAGATTATTTTTACTTTGGAGAAAGATCAGAAGGCCAGATAAGCTGAAACATGGCATTAAGAATTACACTACATACGTTGTAGCCCTTGGCTCAATGACCTGTGTTTCTACATGGACTTGGCCACCTTAGTAGAAATGCAAAAGAATAACTTAATATATAAACCCCAACCCACCCCCCCAAAAAAAAAAACAAAACAAAACAGAAAAATAAAAAGAAACAAACCTACAAAACAAACCCAAACAAAGCAAAAAAAAAGAGAAATAATATAGACAAGATAAGAAAGATGAAGGTGGGTGCCTAATTCCTCATAAAACTATTGTGGGTTTTGGAGATTGTGCAATCAAATTAAATCAAGATTTGTAGATATTCTGAGAAGACAAAGCACAAACAAGGTATCAAACAAAGTCCAAGAACCTCAGCTGAATTGATGAAACTAATTAACAAATTAATTAACACATAATTGCCTGGTTTTATAGTAGGCATTTGAGATATTGTAATCTTTCGACACAGACTATAAGTAAAAAAAAAAAAAAAAAAGGCCTACTATTTAGCTGATGATACAGCTAATTTCTAAAAAAGTACACTGTAGACATAACAGTGTGTACTAGTAGTACACATAACAGATTTGTGGGTCTCAGAGATGCTGCTTTAACCTCTCTCAGCCTTAGAACCATCTCAAGAATCTACCACTGAAGTGAAAATGCCTTTAGACTGTTTAACATTAATAAAACAAAACATCCAGTGTTACTAGTGCGATACCAATAAGAAAGATAAGAAAGAATGAAGTCAGATTTGTTACTTCCAACACTCATGATGGGATAATATTGTCTTACCTGTAATTTTAACAGAGCCATTATAGATTAAAACACATAGAACGTGTGGTTTCAAATGAAAATATTTCCTTTTCTTCTCTCGTAAGTATCAGAAGTATCAAAACCCTCTCCTTTACACTGAAAATCTTCCCCTTGGTAGCCATTTAAAGACATTGATGTATAATGTATTTAGTCACTGCAAGATTAAAAAGCCTTTCAAATTGCATCTAATTTAGCAAAAGCAAAGGAAATTAGAAATAGATTTTTACATTATGAATCTAAAGAAATAAGCAAGATACTTCAAGTGAATCCTTCTACAGGACCTTAACTGGTTACTAGAAAGTCTATGGCTGCACCATGCTGATAACCAGGGTAGTAATGCTTGAAGTGCATTTTCTAGCACATATAAGCACATTATTACAAAGTTTGCTTGAGAAGACACAAAGTAAAAATAAACAACCCTTCCCCCCATGCACACAAACTCCAGATAAAACGATAATTATCAAAAGAAATTTAGTTATTTAGAATATGAAAAATAACTTTAAATGTAGTTTTACTACTTCCACTAAAGTCTCAGATTCACATTTAGCGATTTGAGCATCTCAATTCATGCATAGTAAAAACAGCATAAAGTCCAGTGACAGGCAGGAAAAACAGCCCCGTAAAACCATGTGTACCTCTTTAGTATCTGAAGATAAAGCATTTTTTAATACAATTTTCTGTACCTTAACTGTTGCTGGAGAAAGGAGGAAAAACATCTTCAGTGGAGCTCATAAAATGAAAAGATGTGACTAGCTTTAGCTAGCTATTGTAATGGAATTTGGAGGAAATACCTTTATGGGAAATTAGTAGTTATTGTTACTGTCTGCAAATTAATGTCACAATAGATAATATGTACTGAAGCAAATAAATGATTGTTTGATTTACATTTGAGTTTCTTTTCTTTGCAGAGTTCTTCTGAGTTTAACATGAGGTTTGCCCCTGATTTGAATTTGATCCACAAAAAAAGTACTAGAGTTTGCATTTTGAGATTGTTTAGACTCAGGTTGATTGGTTTTTGAAGGAGTGTAAAGTAGGTTACAAGACTATACAGATAATTCAGAAATTACAGAAATGCACTAGATTAATTCTTAACTTGAACACATTCACTTTAGAGCTATTTATTTGCTCTCAGTAATTTCTTGCAAAGTACACATTACTGAACTTGCATATTTTCAAATACATAATTACAACAGCAACACAGATTAAGATTGTCTCCATTTACAATACTTAGCATGCTGTACTAACTCTTACATTGAACGTCAAGGTTCAATAAAGAATGGGTAAAGCCAAGAAAGCTGACAAATCATTTTGGCTAATAGATGCTTTTATAGACTTAAGCACCAATGAGTCCAGAACAACATTCCTACTTAAAAGCACCTGACATTATAGTTTTTCAGAATATGGAGCATTATCTAGCTGCTCTTTGACTTAAACCAAATCTGGTATAGGTTTTCTCCAAGGAGCCCTCAGTTTCTATAATCAATATTTAAATAACACTTATAAAATTATTAAGGAAAACAATATTTAAACAATCCAAACTCCTTTCCAGTGAAGACTTTAAAGGTAAGCCATCATCTATTCCTTTATTTTTATTGTTTCATAAATGTCCCAACAATTATTCCTGTATATTAGGTGACACACATAAATCTATAAATAACAGGGCAGAGAGTTCTTATTATTTAACTCATGAATTATGAATCACTATTGTAGAGCTCAGAGGTGCAATACAAAGAGTATAGACAACACAGCTGTCCTTGACTTCAAGACTAAAAAAGTAAGAAAATGCAAGAGACTGACATCCATGATTATCTCCAACACATCACCATAACAGAATCACAGTTTGTTGGGTTAGGCCTCACATTTTGTGGTTAACAAGTGAGACTTGTCTTGATAATTTCAGAAGAGGTATTATGAAGTAGGAGGTAGCTTGCATTTTCATGACTGAACCCTTCAGTGCTATTTTCACAGAACAGCCATAAGGTGGGGTTAAGTTATGCATTAGAACAGCCTGACATAAGTTTTTTCCATTATTTTTTTTTTTTTTGAGTACTATCTTTAAAGGTGCAGAAAGAAAAAAAGTAGGACTTTTAGCTTGTAACACCTCTCCCTTTGTCTTCATCGAGAGCTTGTAGGCTGAATATTATGGTGGTCAATGGAAACCGAACATAATCACATTAGGGGTTGGCATGGTTAGAGTGGTTTTAAAGAAGTCTCTTCCATATGCCTTCTTCTTCTTCTGCCTTCCAAAAGTACTAACGGCTCACTGGAACTTAGTTTAGTAATACCTGTAATTACCAGGAGTTCTATGGACAATTTCTTTCCTCATTTTTTTCCTTCCCCTTTCTTATCCTCTAATCCAAAGCACTGAAATTCGAGAATGATTATAAATGTTACACTAAGATACTGCAGCTGAAAGCAGTGCAAACTGCAAATAATGGCAATATAAGTCCAAAGTTAGGTAGAGAAAACAAACAAAAAAATGATAAATTAACATTTGTGTCATTCTAGCATGAAGGTGGAAGGAGTCTGAGTCAACTAAACACCCTGGGAAAAATTAAGGTCAAAATTCCAATGCTCAGTTTCTAAACTCCATATTTCTGGCAGAAAAAAAAAATGGCACTTTATAACCAACATCCTTAATCCTAACTATCAACATTTAAAAGCAATTGTGTTAATTAAAGACTTTGCATAATGTCTATTTCTTTTGGTATGTATGGTATTATAACATATCTTAACAAAACTGGCATTGTTAATATGTAATGTATTCTCTTGTTATAACTCTTTCAGAGATAATTGTTTTGACCATGAGAAGAGATTTTTTTAATAATTACACATGTGCAATAGGACTTTAGGCAGCTATATGACAAGGCTCATTAACCCTGTACCATGCAAATGTTAACATACTATTAATTGGGGAATAAAAAACCAACGCTATGATACAAGAAATTAGAGAAAACACAGTCTAGCACAACTACTAAAGGATGATGGAGCACAAGCTTTACAGATACCCCAACTGTTTCTGGAGTATTGGACCTTTTTTATGGTGACAAAGCTCGACTCATTCCACTCTCACTTCAATAGCAAATGCCTTTCTTCCAAGAAAAAAAAAAAAAAGCCTTAAATAGCTTTTCATAATAAATGCTGCCTTTCTCTAAGTCTCAAGTTGAAATTGAAATTATATTTTAGAATAAACTGGAGCAAACAAGTGAAACCATCACATTTAATTTTGAAACATACAATTTTATTCAGAAATTGTTAAATCTCTAAAGCCTATTATGTTTAATGGTTATTTATAATGTCTTCAAATGTCAGGAGTATTCAGACTAGTCAGATGCTAATGTCTGAAGTTGTTACCTATCATATTTAAGAAAGAAACAAACAGAAGATCATAGCCTCAGTTTCAGCTTCTTTTGAGGTTTATCATGCTTCCAATTATTTTTGACTCCCACAGATTTCATTTTGGTGAACAAGAGAAAAAGTGGTAATAACCAGACTGTAATTAAGATGCTGGGAGCACAAAAAAATAACAGTAAAATAAAAGAACAAAACTTCTTCTTATGAAAAGTTTCATACTGCCGGAGGTGGTCTTCAAAGACTTCAAGCTTGAATTCAGGAAAACAGATCTACAAAAGAGACCTACAAAGTTATTTTCATTTGGTTCTGAATGACTGAAATCACAAGGGATATTTCTTTTGGTCAGCTCAGAGAGAGAGACAAAGGAATGAAAACAAACACATATTCAGAGTAGGAATAGGGAAGCATAGCCGTTGCACAAGACCGTTGTAGAACTGCCAGTGAAATACTCTATACAGTTCTGAGTACACAAGGAGCTCAAGCTGGGACACAAGCAGGAAGGGAAAGCCACTGCAGGCAACCTGATTTACAAGAGGAGGTTTCACCTCCACCTAAATGGATGGAAGCTGCAGATGAGAGAATAAGCCCTGCTGAGATTTTCTCTTTCCCTTCTAGAAACATTTAAGGTATTGCAATATAAATATAAACGTTAAAAAAGTCAAAATAATAGACCTTTATTTGGATGGCTAATATTTTTTAAAAGTAAAACTTTTTGTGCATGATACTTCTTGCATTTTAACTGAAATTTCTTATATGTAAGACAGATTCCTATTACATTACTGAGACTATTACACAGAAAACATGACTCCAGTGAGCACTGTAGCACATCATTCTCTTCAGAACAATTGCACATAGATAGCATCCTGTCTAGGAACAGCAACACATTGAGAATATTGAGTAGAAGGAAAACTTCTAAAAGAAGTAAAAAATACGAGTGGTTTTGAAAGCAAAAGAAGCTTTTCAGTAGCTTCCTCTTCTGCTGATCTCATGGTTTAGAAATACTTGAGAACTACTCCTGAGCAATAAGATGGGCTTACAGTGAAAAGGAAGGCTGTTCTGCAGTGGAATAAAACATTCACCCTAAAGAATTGAAAACCGAACATTAGTAAGGATAAGAACTGAGAATAAGCATTTCATTATGTCAAAGAAAATAGTAACAAGCTTATCCAATGGATCACCAAGTACTGAATTCCATTTTCTTACGGCACACAACACTATGTATTTTAAGAGAATGATAATAATTCACTTAAGAAAATATCATCAGTTTGCAAAGTAAAACCAAAAAATGAGGGAAGACACTTCAACAGAAGACATTTGCTGAGAACTCAAGTATTAACATTTTGCATTTTTAATTGGTAGCTTTCTGTTCAGTACCACTTGAATAGAAAACTACCAATTAAAAATGCAAAATGTTAATAAAACAAGCTTCAACATGTAAGACTAAGTCACACTTCAGGTGTCTGTGTTTTCAGATGATAACAATGAGCCAATGCAGTGTGCCCTCACTTTTATAAATGTATCCTCTTTCATCTAAAATCTAGTACAGTTCACTGTATTTTGCCTAGCTTTTACTGGAGACTGCAATGTAATTGCTCTAGTGCTTTCTGAGGCCTAATACATCCATTTAGTCTCACATCAGCATTGTTCCTTAGCTCAAAACAAGTGTTCTGGGTTCAGCAGTAGCAGTCATTTTTTTCTCCTTCTTAGTAGCTGGTTCAGCACTGTGTTTTTGACTTTCGGCCTGGGAACAGCGCTGATAACACCGATGGTCTTAGTTACTGCTCAAATGTTCAGGTTCACCAAGAATTTTATGAATCTCATGCTCTGCCAGAGAGGAGGGGAAGCCAGGAGGAAGCAGAGATAGGACACGTGACCCAAACTGACCAAAAGAAGTACATCATGCCCAGGATGTAACTGGGAGTTACATGGAAGGCTAGGGCACTGTGGGGTTGGACTAGGGATCAGTCGGTGCTGGGTCTGGAGGGGTGGGGTGAGTTATCATTCGGCAGGTGGTGAGGTGGTATAATTTCTTCCCTTGTTGTTTCCCTTATCATTAGTGTTATTGGTGGTAGCAGTAGTGATTTGTGTTATACCTTAGTTACTAAACTGTTCTTGTCTCAACCTGTGGGAGTTGCATTCTTTTCAGTTCTCCTCTCCACCCCTCTGGGAGTAGGAGGAGAGAAAGAAGTGGGGGAGGGAGAGAGAGACTGCGTGGCTGGTCTTAAACCACGACAACAACACTAGCATGTTCCTTATCTACACACCATGCTTTCTTATTTTTTTTTTTTTCCCCAGAACAAGCATAACCTTTCTAAAGATTTATAGTGGTACACTGTTTAAGACATTAAAGCCGTTTAAGCCATGAAAGGTATTACAGCTTACCTGTATTAGCTTTAATTAATAGCTGGAAAATGCATTAAAACAATCAGTCCTTGTAATACAGTATTGAAACACATCTTTATCTCTTAGTCTCAATACTCAGAAATTAGCAGTTCCTCCTTCCCAATGACAAGCAAATTAAATCAAACAAAATCTATGCAAAGGGATAAAAGGAAAGTATCATGTCAAACTGAAAGAAATTTAGTAGATAAGACAACCATCCCCCAACAACTCTGACCTCCAGTCTCCTGTATACGACTGGAGAAGTAGATAGCCAGAGCTCCTTCCCATTACAAAGTTTTTACCCACCTCAAAAGTTATTGTCCATACTCTGAGAACCCAGCTGTGGGGAACTTACTAGAATTGGCTTCTCCTTGAAGGCAGTATGGTTTTCAGGAATTTTACTACCAAGCCAAAGATAATAGGTTGAAAGCAAGCTCTGCACAGCAGCTTTTAACCTGGATGGCCATTCAGGATGGTTCACACATGCACAGATTAGCAGATTGTCATTCCTCTCTCTGCCATGGATTATGACTTCATGCTGGCCACCCTTCTTGCTCTCTGGCCATTTGCACTGGTTTTTACCCTAGGGCAAACCCACCACCACCACCACAAAGCCCTCCTGAACCCAAATCTAAACAAAAAACACCACCATTTTAGAGTTGGCAGCATGAGGGGGTAAGGGGGTAGGATGGGGGGTAGGGGAGGGTGTACTGCATGTTTTCTTGTTAATTGAGAATATGGACCTCAGGAGTACTTTCTGTTTCTGAAAGAGTCTATCTCTTTCTAGGGGTGAGAAACCTTTGTATATCTTTTCATTGAAGCTTTTTTTTTCATTTGCTTTTTGTTTGTTTGGGGTTTTTTTAGTTTTTTTATTAGATTAATGAGAAATCTCCTCTTTACAAAAGGGAGAATTTTCTTTTTGCAGAAGGAAAGTCAAACATCCAGGCATTTATCTTTCTCTGCTTTGAAGGCATATTTTCTCTGTGGAAGGATCTGGCACTCCATATCTATACAATAGATGAAATTTGCAAAACGTGTCACTTTAAAATCTTGGATGGCCCTGAGACTGTTATACAGACAATTAAACAGCAGATCATACTTACCAAACACAGAACCACTGCATCAATTAAACTAATTAATGCATCACATTTTCTAGAATTTATTTTCATTATTATCACTTCTATTTGGAGAGTAGTTTGAGAAGGCTGATTTAATTTACTAAAGGCATCTTTCTGTTTTGGTTTGGTTTTCCCTGAAAATGCTAAGTACAAGAGAAACCAAACAGAAAGCTAGAACACCTGTTCTAAGTAGGTATTTACCATCATAAAAACAGACTGTCAAATGGAAAGAAATCCAGAAACAGCCCTTTACTCAGGAAGATCTTTTTCTATTTCTTTTTATTTTTTCTTCCTGAAAAAGTTGTTGTGGTTTTTTTTTTTCCCCCACAATGTAATATGAGAGTAAAGCCAAGAAAACAAACCCCACTGACAAGCTGAAGCTATATTGCCTATTAATGTAATTCAAACTTCAAAATCTTGTAGCCTACAATAAAGTGATATAGTTTAAACAAAATTAGATTGGTGTCTAAACACTGAATCATTTATGAGTACATTACATAAATATATTTACATTTTGTGCTACATTTTCTGCATTTGGCCTAAAATGCAGCTCTGTAGTTTGACACTTTAAATTATCCTTTCTTGAAATCAAGTCCTTTGGATAATTGAAGCTACTTTAACAGAAAATGAAAAAGCTCTGCAGTATTTCTAATCTGAAGATGTAATTTTATGGGGTTTATTGCTTTATTTTTAAGTAAATACTAAAAACATTTGTCAAACAATAACATTTAATCTTCATACCTATTTTTTGCATGCAAACTTTAAATTAAGTACCTTCAGACAGATTTAATTCTGTAAATTAAAATGAATGTGTTTTATTCAGAACTACCTGAATACCTGGAGCAGGATATAAATAAAATACAATAATACCTATCCACTTGTCACTTGCATCTGAGATCATATGGATTTGAAAATGGAGTTGAAATTTCTTGTCATTCAGGTTCCTGGAAAATTATTTCTGGATTGCCCTGTAAGATCACTGTGACTTCCCAAACTTCCCATTTAATGTAAATTTTTTTACGAAGGAGTATGTTACGTACAGAGAAGTAAATATAACTGTGTACAGAACATTGTCTTCCTGAGTTTTCAGACAAGTCAGCAGATGATTCAGAAACACAACTAAGATCCCAATAAAGTTATTAAGTTTCAAATACTGATGAACATGCATAAAACAGGAAAAAAAGAAAACATCTAACTGTAGCCCACTGGATGTGTGATGGCAAAGTAACTGATGGTTGTGCTGAACAATTTTATGGCTATCGTAATGAAAAGAAGGAAGCAGGATTGAAAGACACATAGACAAAACACAGGCAGAGGTCAAATACACAGGTAGAAAGATCATAAACAGCAATTGGCCTAAGCACATGTGATGGACTCCTGAGCTGCTGAGAACTCTGAGATGTTCATGTGCTCAGACCTACTTTCATATAAGACTCCCCATAAGGACCAAGACTTTCAAGTTCTGAAAGCACAATTTTATTTTACTATAAACCAAGACTGAGAACTTTAACAAAGAAAATTCAAAGTGACTTGGGCAGGCATAACAGGGATAAGGTTCATATCCAACTCACCCATTGCCTCATATTTCTTTGTCAAGTTACTCTGCTTCCAGGCTTAGCTTAAGTTACTCAGTAACTTTCTGAGCTGCAGTAAACTCTGCACAGCTTAGAAAAGGAGCTTAGAGAAGCCCTTCTTTCTCTACTAAAAATGGTTTCCCCCTGCTCCTTTCAGTAGCCTCACAGTCTTGCTGCTTGAACTGTTAACAAACTTTCCTCTATCTCTTCCCAGCACCCCTTGCAGTTTCTTATTTCTCCTGTATTTGACCAGGATCAGTAGTCACTGAAGGCAAGGGACAATCTCCCTTTTAAGTGGCTCTACCTGACCGTCTTTAAGGAATTACTATAATCTAATTATGTATAAAGAGGGAAAAGTCCAAGTATCATCTCTCCTGACACTCATCTTCTACTAAATTGTTGTATTTATAGCAAAAGACATCAGAAATAACAAATGAGATAACAAATTAGAGTCAGACACTACCGATATCCACATTTCACATGAACACTAAAGGAATTTCATTAACACTGGAGGATGGCATGCTTTTCCATGTGTAATCCCACCTACAACCAAACTGACAATCACTTGAAATCAATCTGCAACTCCTCAATATGACATTTCACTCTTGTGAGGTCAGAAATCATGAGTTATCTACTTAATTTTTCCACCCCACCCCCCAAATATCTTCATGAACTCCTTTAAGCCCCACTATCATCAAGAACCATTTTTCAGTTTCCCTTAAGTCTGTTATATGGCCTCCTTGTCTCCAAGACTCTGAAAACAAAGACATAGCTTTGTGTGATGTGAATGAACCTGCAGTCAGTACCTCTGGAATGCTATGCAAATCCAGACAGGCAATTTCCTGCCAAAATCTGTCTAATCCATTATGTCACATTCTTACCAATCTAAACAGTTATACATCATGCTAAAGACAGTATCAACACCAAAAAAGTAGAATGTTAGTAATTTTCATGAGCAACAGAAACAGCCTGAAATTGATAAAACAATCACCTTTTTTGTTACCAAATATTCAGATTTTCTAGAGGGAATCCTGTGCCTGCTTAACCAGGAGGTCAAGGACAAGCAGGTGTGTTATTGTCTTTGAAGATCCTATATGTCTCCTGATGACATTCTCGATCACATGAGCTCCAGATCTGATAGGGGTTGGTAAGGGAATGGGTCACATTACAAAGTCAGGGCCTGCAACACAAGCACCGCAGTGAATGCTGATATGTCCCTCCTGAGAACAACTGACTCCTTGACTTCCTCACTAATGGACACTTACAGTGCTTTAAAGAGACATAAGAGTTAACATTTCCCCACATATAGACAATTCTTTTCTAATGTATTTCCTCTGTCTGCTTGGTCAGCTCTGAGCAGAGGCAGCTCCTTGGAAACTCCCCGACACCTTTTCTGAAGCTGGAGGCAGAGGAGAATGTGGTACAAACACATTAGTTACGCAAGCTTCTTCCCATCATCATTTTGACCTAGAATCAGCTGAGGACTGTGCCTTAACTTTAAGGCTGTAAGAAGTCCCAACACATTCAAAATAGGACAAATTTCACAGTTAAAATAGTCATATCTTAGATATTTTACTGCATCAGGCAACTGTGAATATCCTTCTCTGCTGTGTTTCGGTCATGGTCAAACTATTCACTGACAGTCCTGGTAGCCAAGAATGAGATTTCCTACTTATCACAGACACATTTGGTTATGAGAAGTTCTTAATCTTTCTAAACTAAATCACCAGACAATTAATTGATTTACCATTGTTGTCTGGGAAGAAACCTATTTGCTGGAAAGTGAAGATGTCAGTAACATCACTTCGGGTCAGACAGCGGCTTGGCATAGAATGTGAGTGGACACATAAATTAATTCATGCGTGTCAAGGTAAAACACAAAAGTATTTCATGGTGGAACTGTAAAGCTAAACCCCAAATTTCTGAAAGTCCGGGATGCCACAGGGCATGGAGACATCTTGAGTTTAATTTACAGAGAAGTCCTGAGTTTAATTTATGTCCACTTCCTTCTTGCTCCATCTTCCTCTTAAACCAATACTGTCATATCTTTGGGGAAAATAATCCCTCAGAGAAAACTAAGTAATCAGGCTGTTATTTGTTATTCTGCCTATAAAGTGCTTTCTTTTGTTGCTCATCTCTCTATCCATTAGAAAACTCTTCCAGAGCTCTGGCTACAGCAAAACCTGTATGGTTTCCTGTGGGATCCAAGTGCCTTGCTGTAGAGCCTGCAGTTCCGTCTTTCAACCAGGAAATGTCAACCTCTTGTTGAGCTCAACAGATGTCCCTTCCTCCTTCAGTCATTTCTGCATTTCTCCTTTCATATCGGTATTTAAATGTTGTAGTTTTCCCCAGCCTTTGTGAGGAGAGGCTGGGGTCTGTCAAACTGAACACAGCCAGGGCAGACCTGAGCCCCTCAGTCATGGGTGTAGTGCCCCTGGGAACATGTGTTTAAAACAGGGTAAATTATACTGCACAGGAGTTGAGAGGAGTAGTAAAAATGTGTGAGAAACAGCCCTACAAAGACCAAAGTGAGAGAAGGGGTGGGAGAGGGTGCTCCAGGTATGTGAGCAGAGACACTCCCCCTGGACATGACCTGAAGGAAGCTGCAGACCATGGGAGGGACCATACTAGAGTAGGAGAAAAGCATGGGGAGAAAGAAACAGCAGAGATGACCCGTTATGGACGAACCATGACCCCCTTTCCTTATTGCCCTGTACCACTGTGGGGGAAGGAGGTTCAGGAGACAGGAGTGAAGAGGTGAAGTTGAAGCTGGAAGGAAGGGTGGAAGCAAGGTGATTTATTGTTTCTTTTTTTTTCTTTTCACTAACCTATTCTATTCTTCATTAGCAACAAATTAAATTAATCTTCCACAAGGTGAGTCTGTTTTACCCATCACAGTAATCGGTAAGCAGTATTCCTGTCTTTATGTCAGACCATGAGCCTTTACATCCTATTCTCTACCCATCTTGTTGAGTATGCGGAGTGAGATTGAAGCTAGGTGAGCATCTGGCAGTCAACCAAGGTCAACTCACTAGCCAAAAAAAATAGAGAACAACTAAAACAGGACCACCACTGCCTGTTTCACTCTGCTTCAGTATTACTTTTTTTTTTTTTTTTTTTTTTTTCTTTTTTAATTCTCCTGATTTACACTGTTGTACCTGAGATTAGAGTCTGGCCTATTGTCAATATGAAGTATTCAGACTCCAGGTTCCTGTACACATCTATATTCTGTTCATAGTCTAAGAAAGAAGTGTGAGGTGAAATAGTTCTAATGATTTTCAGTGTTAAGAAGAATTCCCCTATCATTCTTTGCAAAAAAAAGGACATACTAAAATAGATAGGGNTTCCTATTAATGACTTCTTTGGAGGTTCAGGGAATCACTAAGGCTGTTTATCCTGGGAGCATTTGCCGAAAAGATCAGCTGCAATGGAAGACAGGAAGGGGCAAGGGATGATCCATATCAAGTGCATTGTCTGTAACAAGAAACCTCCTTGTCATTACACTATTTTAAATTTCACCCATGCAGAGAGCAGCATATGCAAAAATGACCAAATTCTCCGCACATATCACAGTTATAATGCTATACTTGGAGCTTTCTGCCTGCTCTGCAAGGATGGCATTCCTAACACATCTCTGTGCCCTCACACCTTGTTAGTCACCCGTTTTCCTGAAGATTTCTCAGCTGTGGAATATCATATGCTTTAAAGTAGCTCTTTCAAGCACTTTCAAGCAATTCATACACCTGATTCTGTCTCTGCAACCAAGCCCAGAGGTCTTTGTCACACAGCCCTTAATCACAGGATTGTGTGCTCATGTTGTGGCTCACGTAACTTTGTACTCATGAGAGTTGTCACGCAGAAGTCTTTGGTGGTCAGTGTATGCCCGGCACAACCTTCTGAACACGTCCACGCAGTAAATAATGCAGCATTTAGCTGTCAAGATTACTTCAGAAATTATGAAAGTAACTGGCACCCTCTGGTGGTGTGTGGCTCCTACTGCTTAAGAGCGCTGTCACTACATGTCATATGCTTTGCCAAGAGTACAGTACCAATTTCTGACTTGATGACAAAATCACCTACAAGCCCTGGGAAAAATGCCAGAGCTGTCCAAACCTGAAAGCAGGCTCTACTACATTAAACTGCTTACATATCAACCCACCATGCTCTCCAGAATGAGAAACAATTAAGAAAAAGCCATAACTCTTCTCAGTCCTAGACATTTAAAAACAAAACAAAACACCAAAAAAAAACCCAAAGCAAAACAAACAAAAAGCCCCAACAACAACAACAACAAAACCCCAAACAACTCAAAAAAACCCACCACACCTGAAAAAAGTCAACAGCCAAAAAACACCATTGGCAATTAAAATGAAGTCAAGCAGGAAGATAACAGAACTATGAAATTTGCAGTTGCTTTCCTACCCATGTGTCTCTTCCTACAAAAAATGATAGAACTGAGATCTGGTTTTAATATTTTATTTTTTTTTATATTATTTTTTATTTTTTTATGTTTTACAATAGCAAATCATGATTTAAATGCCAGAACCAATCTAATTCAAATTTCAGATTGGTTTGATTGACATGTAGGAACAATTAAGGTGGCTTTACTGGTGCCTACTCAGTCATGCAGAAGATTATGTAAGCTCCCCCAGAGCATTTGCTCATAGAAAGGGCAACACACAGAACCATACACATCACATGTCATGTTATGAAGGGCAAAAAGGCAAATATTATCAGACCTGGGGCTCCAGATGCCCTCATTCTTTTCTTTTTGTCAATGGAGCGTTATTGCTGACAATATTGAGAATGTCACAGCCATTACTCTGACAGCACATGAGCTAGTGGGGTAGGGATGTCTGATTTTGCAAAATCATGTCATTTGCAGACAGCGCATGACACCTGTAAAGCACAGGTGGGAGTTGCAGTATACTCAAGGCTCCCCAACAGGCACCTCAGCTGCCTGGTAATAATCATGGTGATGTATTGAGCAGTTCACTAAACAAATCAACCAAACAAAAATTAAAAAAAAAGAAAAAAAAAAAAAAAAAAAGGAAGAAATTTGAATGTGTGCTTGATAACTTTTGTCTTAATTACCTGTTCCCTGTTCCTCCTAGTATCAACCCAGTCTTGCCACTGTTTTCATGGAAATTATTAGATCATGCTTTGCCTTTCCTATAAAGAAAGAGAACAATTGGAGAGATCCAGTGTCTGACATCTGCCGTATTTTGGACCCAGCTTGCTTATTTCCAGGTAGGCTGGTATTTACTACAATTTTGAGTACTTTCATTATCACTGTCATTGTTTAAGTCCAACAGGCAACTAAGTACCATGCAGCTGCTTGCTCAATCTCCCTCTTTGTGGAATGGGGAGAAGAATAGGAAAACAGGAAAAAAAAAAATCCATGGGTTGAGATTAGACCAGTTTAATAATTGAAATAAAAGTAATAAAAGTAGTAATAGTGATAATAATAGGAAATAAAGAGAGAGAGAGAGAGAAACGAATAAATCCTACCCCACCAGAAAAAAAGACAACAGATGATGCACCATACAAGTGCTCACCACCCACTGACCATTGCTCAGCTCATCACCAAGCAGCAATCAGTCCCTTCCAGGTAACAACTGAGCATGATGTGCTGTGGTATGGAATATCCTTTTGGCTATTTTGGGTTAGCTGGCCTGGTTGTGCTCCCTCCTGGCTTCTTGTGCCCCTCCTCACTGGCAGAGCATGAGAGACTGAAAAAGTCCTTGGTCAGAATAAGTGCTATTGAGCAGCAACTAATACATCATTACATAGTCAGCATTATTCCCAGAGTAAAGTCTCAACACAGCATTACACTAGCTACTAGGAAGAAAATTAACTCAATCTCAGCTGAAACCAATATAACCATGCTGGATGATCACCATTGTGAAGAGGAGATGACTGTTGTTTCTACCTTATACACAGCAAAACTGAAATGAAGATTTGCAAGACGACTTGTGGAATGTCACACAGGTTGTGTACATCAAGTTTCTACAGCAAATTTATTGTCCTACCAACAAGCATCTTCCACTAAGTTCTAGAATATATTTTGGTAACTAAACGACAGACAAAAACACTAAAAGTAATGTTTGCCACTTGGTTTTCCTAAATCCTCTATCCGAGAACAAATAGAAAGTGCCTTTGAAAGTCAAATAATCAAATTCCTTGATCAAAGCAGTGCTAACTTCTAAGATCTTTGAGGCCTCTGGTTGATCATGATTCCTCCAATTCAGCAATATATTGCAACATATTTGCAAAAGATATTCACTGATTCATAGAAAAACATCCTTTCCTCATCATTAAAGCTCTTCCTTTTAGACAGTATTTTGTTTGACTCATATAGAAAAATAAGATATATTTAAGCATCATTTAACATTTTTTGGGGCTGGGAAGAATTCCTCAGTTTCCCCTTCTTCCTTTCTTCCATTGGTGACACCCAGTCAGATATAAAATAGGCTGAAGATTGAAGTTCCCAAAAAGCAGCAGCTACAGAATGCACAGAAATACAAGTCCAAGTGAAGTCTAATGAGATGCTGGCACTACTTCCATATGGATCTGATACATTAATATCTAATAAATGCTTTGTGAAGAATTTTAGTGGTGAGGAAGAAAAAATATTCTCTTCTCTACTGTATGGTAGGGTGTGAATACCCTGTTTTCACTAAACCCTCTCTGTCATCAGCTAAGCTGTCCACATTTCATTTTTAAAGATTATGAAAGTTCCCAGTGGTTAGAAGTACAGAATTTAATGCTAAAATAGGTTTAATCTTGTTGCTTTCCACCCTGGGACAAGGGGGAAATGGAAAACTGCCTATTTATTTAGCAAGTTAATAATTCAGCTATTGATTGCAACAGTTTAAGGAAGTTCATATTTTCACCACAATTCTAAAAAACATTAATTCTAATTAAAACTAATTCTGAAAAACAAATCAGTCTTCATTTAAATATCTCTGTTAGAATTTAACCTCTGGCAGCATAAAATGCTGCTGCAATATTAATTTTATATTTACACCAACTTTCTTTAGTCTGGAAAGCTTTCATCTGTTCCGCACTTCTGCTTACTGTGGCAGTGGTCTGAAATAGCCTCAGAAAATTAGTTTTCAGGTCTCTTCATGCAGTGTATGGTCTTTACAGTCAATTAAGTTGAGGAGGACAATTCTGGAAATGTCAACTAAGACTTTCAGTGTAAATGTAGGTAATATTGTTTGCCAATGTCTGTCTCCTGTGCTCAAGTCTTCCCCCTGTTGATGAATATGCATGTTTATTTTGTTTCAACTGATAGGGGAACATGTAATATAATGGTCATTGTGTTTATTTTTCCTTTCTATTTCACATTTTCTGTTTATGCTGAATGCAGATCTCAGGTGCAGTTGCCATAGCCATTTAAAAATGAAACTCTGGTCTGCCATGTCATAATTTAGCTAACAAATTTAGGTTTTTAGCATTCAAAATAAAAGGACTAAAAATACAACAATCCACATAATACAAGACATGCAAGAGAAAACACTTGTTTTTATCTTGTATAAATAATACATAATAAAGAAGGTTAAACTTGTCATTCATTTTTGCAGACCTCTGCATAAAGTGACCTTTCATCAAGCTGACAGATCTAGACAAAAAAAAAAAGCTAATGCAAATATTTGAACGTAGGTCATAGATGTTTAGTGTGAGACTGGAACTTACTAGGAAAAGCGTAAAATAAGCTCTGAGTTCAGCAAAAAAATTACTGGAGCAGATTCTGGTTCAGATTACAGAAGTTTATGCTTGCATGCTCTAAAGGTCACCATTATAGTACTAATGCATACACCGGCAGAGATCTACTTGCTTTGTGTTGCTCTGGAACTGCTAATGACACCTGGGTGTATTTAAAGCTAAGATTAGGGTTGGGAGCATTTTTCAGGTTAGCAAAGAACTGTAAACTATGTCAAAGGTTGTGTATAGAGAGACTGGACAGTTCAGAATTAGTGCTGCAACCATCAAGGGCTGGAAAGTCTGGTCTAGTGGTGGTGTCTGGGGCTACCAAGGGTAGCCAGCCTTGAATACACTCCCACAGCTAATTCATTCTGAGCCTGCCAAGGATGGCTCATTTGCTTGGACTATCAGAACCTAGTGAGCCACAGCTGCCTCCAAGAGAACTCAAACAGGCTATTGGGGAAACCTGGTTTAATTTTGTTTTGCTTTCTGGAATTGGCATCGGGTATAGGAGGACTGTTCCAGTCATCTGAAAATTTAGAGCTGTGGTTATTTATAGAGTGGGCACTCATATAAATTTGATGCAAGCATCTGCAGGGCCAACTAGCTTTGTGTTGGTCTGGCAGGGTCTGCATGGCTGTGATTAAAGCTAGAGATGAGGTTCGGATTAAGTCAATAGACACCTCTGGGCTCTGGTGGGTTTACTGCATACAGATTACTAAGTCTGAAACCAAGTAATTTGTAGGATTTGTGCAGGCAAGTTTCCCTGCTCAAATTTTAATTTGAAACACTTTTTGCTTCTTGGTGTAAGCGTTTCCACATGACGACACCATAGCACTTGATAACTTTGTATAACTTAGATTAAAAATTTTTATTGGTAAATTGGAGATTTGAAGCTCATTGTAAGGAGGAGGCATTTTAAGACTTCGGAAAGCTCCTGGTCAAAAGAGCACAGAGCTTTAGACTGGGGTAGATTTGTCTACTGTCTCTCTCTTCTAAGGAGAGAGGTATAAAAAACACATCAACCCATGAGCTGCCTCACTATGAATGTATTTTTCACTAGTAAGCTTTATGATAAAGAAAATAATCTTTAAAGGACTATGACATATGTTAAGCCCCTTTTTGTTTTTATAAATACATGTTGGGTGAAGAGCTCACTTTTCTCTATGTTAGACAAAACAGGTTTGCATCTGCTGATACTAAAATTAAAAAAGACACAAAAAGGCACTTATATGACACAGAGTGTTTTTATAAAAAAATAATACAGGGATTAGTATGGATGAGAAAATCCAGGAAAAGTTTAGAAATACCATTTTGAACAGGAGTTCTTCAATGAGGAAGAAAATTTAAGAAAAATCTAAGAAAATTTTTAATTTCCATACATCATTGTGATGTATGTGTGAGTGACGCTTTTTTGACTTCCTACTGAGAGAGAGGAAAAAGGAAATGTGATCCTTTATTTTTCTTTAGAATTTCTCCTCTCTTTTTTTATGTGGCTAGGATAGAGTAGGTAAACATAGCCAGTTAACCCTGAATATTTTTAAGTAGAAGATTGTCTATAGAAAGGTGATTTAAAAAAAAAGGTAAAGATTCTGAAGCCTTTTGAGATGAACAACCTTCTAAACACTTCCTTAAATGTGTCACAAAACCTGATCATGTCTCAAACCAGTCTAATAGGCATGGTCAGTATTATGTTACAACAATCAGTCTAGCAAAGAAATCTATCAAAGAATTATAGCATAACTACACAGTTTTATGGATGCCTTAGAATATTTTGTAACTGAGGCTGGCACTTTCACTTCAGGCTGTATCACAACCCTACAATCCAGTCTAATTAAGGAATGCCTAGACATTTCCAGGACAAACTGATGGACAGAAAAGTCTCACTTTTCTTTCATTGCTGGTACAAGTACTTTGCAATAAACTGCTAATTTCTGACTCACTGATGCTTGATCACAGAGGGTACGACTTCACACTCACCCTTGTTCCTTTCTTAATCAATAGGAGAAACAGAAGCAGCCAACCACGTGTTTTGTTTCTCTTGTGCAGCCTAGTATCTTAAACACATTGAAGACTATTCATGAACTTCTTTCTCTCATAGAGTTCAGCATGCTTTATGCAAGTCTATTAACTCCACAGGTTTTTTTAAAAGGTTGTAGACTGATAGTCTTTGTCCTTTTCCATTCTCCCTGTTATACCCAGGAACCACATTATTTCAACATTTCACCTCCGCATATCACTGTGATTTTGGTGAGCTCTCTGTTGATGCCAGCAGAGTAACATTTGCTTAAAAAGGCAGCTATTCCAAATGCACTGTTTGTATCTGGTTTATATGTGAATTTGAAATGCTTGTTTGAAGTTGATCTTTGCTTGCTATTGAACAATTGGTACCTGATTGTCAGTTGTCATGTGGTTTGCACTTCCACCACAGATTTAGGAAGAAGAAGGAGGAGACAGGTGTTGCCTTTTCAAATGTTTACTTTTCTCTGTAAGAAAATCCTCAGAACAAGTCTCTTCATATCTTCCTAACTATTTGAGCTTGTGACAAAAATCCAATCCAGTGCAGTTGTAGTTTTGACAAAGCATTATATTTTGATTGTGTTTTTAAATAGATTGAAAAATATTTTCTTTTTTAAAAGAAAAAAATAATTTCGCAATAATATATGTATAGAAGATCAAGAAAAATCTTTTGTCAAATGCATAAATTCATATTCTTTCTGTATCCATTTATATTACAACCAGACTAGAATATCAAAAAGAAAATTTTTTTTTCCACATATTTCACGTTACCAGGAATTTCCCTAACAGGAATGTTTTATTCTCTTTCTTTGCCATTAGGTGTCTCTGTTGTCCTTTGTAAAACACCAAATGCATGACAGTTTCCTGAACCATGGTCAGAGAATCATAGAATAGTTAAGGGTTGGAAAGGACCTTAAGATCATCTAGTTCCAACCCCCCTGCCATAAGCAGGGACACCTCACACTAAACCGTGCCACCCAAGGCTTCTTCTAACCTGGCCTTCAACACTGCCAGGGATGGAGCACTCACAAAGTTTTTATTCCTCTCTCTTCTGCTGTTATTTGGAAGGGAGAACATGTGTACTGGTTGTTTTAAAGAGGGTAGAATGCATCTCTCCCTGTGTTTTTAAAGTTTACACAGGACAACTAACTAGGACAATTTTTGCAGTGTTTACATCCCAGCAGAGAGAAAAGAATTTATTAATAGTGGTTTGTCAGAGTACAAATAAAATTAAAAGCATCAATTAAAAAATCATATAAACAAGTTTTTTTTTTCAGCAGTTTTGTACATATCTTTGGTCAGCTTATCTCTTTCACAAGTGAGGCAAACCAGTGAGATAGATAGGTTCTTACAGCAGTAAGGTATTCATTGCGTCTTGCAATCTCTGTGCCCTCACTGCTTTTATACCACCATTTGAGCAAAGCCACTCCTGTTACTTTACATGAAAGGATTAATCAAAGCTGTGCAATCAAAACAGAAACTGTATAATATAGCCCTGGCACAGGTGGCCATAAGCGACCAGAGTTTTTCATAATCATAGAATCATAGAATAGTTAGGGTTGCAAAGGACCTTAAGATCATCTAGTTCTAACCCCTCTGCCATAAGCAGGGACACCCCACACTAAACCATGCCACCCAAGGCTTCATCCAACCTGGCCTTAAACACTGCCAGGGATGGAGCACTCACAACTTCCTTGGGCAACCCATTCCAGCGTTGGGCAGCAAGGAAACTTCATCTGCCAGATCAGCCAAAGACACATGATCTGCCTAAGTATTAGATGCTTCCTAAGCAAGTGCTAGCTGCAGGCTGATGCTGACTCCATTAAGCTGACAGAGTTTATCTGGCTGGTCGAAGAGAAAGGTTAGTAATTTTCCAGTTTACATATTTCGGTCCTCCTTTTTGGTAAGGCTAGTAAATCTGGGGACTGAGCTAGAATTTGTACCTGACTGTACTACATGAACAAAACTGGTACCTAAACCATAGACTCTTAGAATCAGCTGGGTTGAAAAAGACCTTTAAGACCAAATCATCATTGCAAAGCCTTTTTCCTTTGTGGATTCTGGTAGCATTAAAACCAGCTTTATTTTCACAAACCACCCAAACTTGCAAGCACTTGTAAAACTCAGTTTATAACTTCTAAAGAACAGATTAATTCACCCAAGAATCATTGAGAAACAATAAATGTGGAATCCACAAAGTATATTTCACAGAAATCCCCTTTCAGAGCAGAAACAAGTTGTAATGTCAACTGAGTGCATGCTTTATGTTGAAGAAGAAACAACTTAGTGCACCATCTGTTGCTTTTAATAGCAAATGAGCAACATAAGTTGTAGTTAATACTGTTGATGTAAAATATAAGAGGGATGTGATAAAACTGCTCACTGGCAGATATAAATATGTTCTGAAATATGAATGAGCTCAAGCAATTCATTATGCAACTTTTATGAGCCAGCTGTTCTCAAAAGATAAGGCAACACTACAGTTTTAACAAACCTCTTGCCAGGCAAATGCAAGTGCACTTCACTGACCCACAGTATGATGGGAGAAGGCATTTCATATCTAAAACACACACAGGGTGACAGATCCGTTCCATTAAAACCCTTCAATCTTAGCAGAAATAATTATGTCTTGTACAGAAGTGTCACACTTCTCACAATTTGAGAGGTGGTATGAAAATGTCAGCATGAGTATATATATATGTATATATATCTTTAGAAGAGACTCTTGTGACAAATTAAGGATTTTTTTTTGCAGAGGTGTCCAGAAAAATCCAAATAGCAGTTCTTCAATTTTGCTTGACATATGATGCTGCAATAAGATTAGTTATATCAGCCTTGGTCCTGTACATGCTTATGTACTGGGGTATTGCCATATGACTAACAGCCTAGCCAATCCATATTACTGCTCCCCTTGACAAACAATATTAAATTACAAAGGAGTGGATCCGTATTACTTTTCTCATTTTGAAATTTAACATTATACTCCTTCTGTAAAATAAGCATTTTAAATTCCTTGGATGATTAAGAAGTTTGTTTAGACAATTTAATAATTGTTGTTTTCCTTCTAGATCATATGTTATGGCTTCTATTTTCTGTGAGATATTCTTTCTTGTCCTGAATGATTTAAGAAAACAGAAAAAAGTGGGTTTTGACAGAGAACAAGTTTCTGAAACCTTTTTAATATTGTCTGTTAATGTTTGACCTTTTGGGGGAGGAACATTTGATAGTTTGGTTGGTTCATCTAGAACACAACTAGGTGCATTTTGTCTTCACTAATTTAAAATAATAAAACAGGAAAACACTAAGGCAAGTTATTTTTCAAAGACTTTTTGGATTTCATTGAAAGCATGCAAGTTATGAATCATCATGGGCTTTAATTCAGTGTCCTGTTGTATTTCTGACCAGTGATGAATATATTCTAGTTAATTAGAACTATAGTAACTTCTGGCCTAGGTACAGTCTCAGATTCTGTGATACTTCTCAACACCTAAACTGAACATTGGTCAATAATAGGTGGAAACTACCTGTTTGAGTCAATTTAGACCAAAATTACTACAAAATTGTCAGAAAGAAAATGGTGAGATGATCTCACAGAATTCAAGTCATCCAGAATGTGTGTTGCCTAAGCTGGTCTTTTTGATTCCTTATATAATATTTGCTCTGGTTTTGTTTTTAATCTTGTTTGCATGTGTGAGTATAAATGAATAAATTAGGTCAATGATGGTGGTAGTAAATTTATTTACATGTGGTGCTTGAATTTATTCATCTTGGAGTAGGGTGTTAAGAGGTTTATGACAGTCTTAGTACACATAAATTTATCTAATTTAATCTACCTCACATATTTCCTGCATTTAGCCTGTAAAATTACACATATGAGTTCTCTCAAGAGAAATGTTCTTGAAACCTCAGCTTTTTCTATTTCATTTGATGTGTGCTTTGCTGCTTTGCCTTATTTTTATAGAGCTCTGAAATCCTTTAGAATTGATCAAATTGACATTTCCTTGAAAGCATTCCAGGGAGCCCTGTAATGTCCTTGGCAATTCTGTCACTAAAAAATTGTTTCCTTTCAGATGGCAAGGGCTATCTTAAAATCCTTGGTGGGAGGCATAACAAGACAAGTATTAAAATGGGGTTTAATAACGTAGTTCAGTATTGCATGTTACTGTCATGGAGACGATAGCTTCAAATGATTGACAACAGAGAGATTTATTGATGCACAGATGTCTCATAAAATCTTTCAATCAAGATGACAATAAACACACTGTATTAACTCCTTGCAGTTTTCGATTACTCTAGCATGACCACATAATATCAAAAAGAAAACAAATAACTAACCTTAAAGGAAGTCAACCTACCCAGGATTCTATTATTGGATTCCATGTTTGTTTTAATTCAAGTATGTGGATTCCTTTCAGGAACTGTTGCTTTAGATTACAAAAAGTTTGCTCAGGATGTTTCAGATCTCAAGCTATTTATTTAGTTGATAACTGTGGATGATTTTTTAAATTCTAGTTTTACACAGATGCAATTCATTACATGTAAGTGAATTCAGAATAGTACTTTTGGTGTGTTCACTGTCAATAAGCTTTTTAAAATTTTACTGAAAGGACTTTCCATAAATTCGCAATTATCAGATATGCACAGGGTTTTTTTGGTCTTCTCTCCAGACCACAGAACTGTACCCAGCCATGTATCTCACTGAAGCAGTAACTATGACAATAACAACAAAGAAATTCTGTAACTACGCACATACGTACATATTAAATTCTGCTGAGAAGTGACTCCTTAAAACAAGTTAAATCATTCTTTAGCTTTTAAAAGAGTTTGTGGATTTAGTGAATAATGTTATAAAGCAAAAAGATTTATTCTTTCTTTCAATTATATAAGACAGCAGCAATTGCTTTTGATGCAAAACAAGTCCAGAAGAAAATGGTACTTGAATGAATAAATGGATTACCCTGTGGTCTGCTGTTCGTTAATTTACACACCAGTCGTACCCTTTTATACTTGATATAGTGACACAGTTCTTTCTTTACTATAGAAAAACACGTGATATTGTTTTACTGGTTAGCAGAAACTGCCAAAATTCATAAAAGACTGGGCGATGAATAAGAAGAACCAGTAATGAAAAAAAAAAACAAATTCAAGTAGGCTGACATAATAAAAATGAAATTAATAGTTTCAGATGATAACACTGCAGTACTAACTTGATTCAAAGAAGAAAAGTATGTCTAGTGGGTATTTTTCTTTTTTTATATATGTTTGAGATTGAAGGATTAAAGACATTGTATTAGCAAAAAAAATGTAAAAGAATGTCATACCAGGCAAATACATTTTAAAACAAAAAAATCTAATTTACAGAGAGCGGACATGGCAGGAAGCTTGTTATTTAGCAAATTTTTACAAATGCTCAATGGGTTTAGCTATCTCAAAATACCTTTGTTGCTCTCACAATTTGCCCCTGTCTCTTTCTAAATGGTAATTAAGATTATAAAAGCAGAACTGAATTTTCCTGCCTTAAAAGTGAGAGGCTGAGCATGAAAGGGGCTGAAGAGTAGTGAAGGCCCTGTAGATCCAAGCTTGCTGCTCAGAAGAGTATGGGACAGCAGCCAAGATCTATTGCTGCTGCTCTAAACACCAATAGCAATTGCTCAACTCCAGATATTTCGCTCTTCTTCAACAAAATAGTTGCTTTGCCATACAGTGCTGTGACCCAGGTGGCAGGGTCACAGCCCCAGAAATCACTCCACTCATGGTATACGTTTGGTACAGTCTTGTATCAAGGACGTACTTTTCCTTCCTTGATGTAATTCATCTCACTTATAGATCTTCCCTAACTGTGAAATAGCTTTCCCTGCTTATCCCACTTTGACCAGAGTATTGCAAAATTTGGTATATTGCCTTCTTCAAGTATATTACTCTTGCCCTGCTGGGATACAAACTATTGACCCTGTTATTTTTGTGTACATCAACTAAAACATAAGCCTAGCCAAAAGCTTTTTTAAACACCTTAAATTTAGTCCAGTTTGAGAATTTTCATGGTGATTGTACCACTTCTTCAATAGTCATATTCAGAAGTACTGACTGTAATGCATTTCCTTGGCTTAATTTAATGTCAATGTTGAGTAGTGCCAAGGATGCCTTTTTTTTTTTTTCTGTTTTTAAATTGCAAATCTGCTCTTTATCCAGTTACTTTATCAGGATTTTCAGTTCCTTACATTTTCTGCTATGGATAAGAGGCAAAACACATTACCTAGTGATCTATAAATCTGTGCCTGCTACAGTCACATTATTTCAAAAACATTTAACATCTCAAAAATGTTTGGTATGCATTGATTCTTCTCATCACAATCTATAGTACTATTTTGTAATTTTTTTCTGTGGCGAGATAAATTTATATAAAAATTAACAAAGAGTATGCTTTTGTAGACCATAATGAGGAAGATACAAACTTTAGCTTTCATTTTGTTAGTCATTAAAAAGGTTGAAAGTAAAGCTGAGATAACAAGCATTCCCTTCCATAATGTCTTTTAACCTTTAAAGATAAAATTGCTTTTTATATTCTTTGACTTAAGAAGGGTTGGAAATAGATGATCTTTAAGGTCACTTCCAAGCCTAACCATTCTATGATTCTGTGATAATTAAGCTAATCATGGAGGTTCTGTTAACATTTAGTGTGTGGCTGATCCTCACCAGGTAACTCAAAACTCTCCAAAATTTATAAATATTAAACTAATGGATAAGGTAGTGCGGAATGAACTAATTGGGGAAAAAAGCAACCAACCAAACCCCACAAAAACACCAAACAAAATCAACCAATCAATCAATCAACCAATTAACCAGCCACCCACCCCCACCCCCTTGATGGTAGATTTCTGTTCTTGTCTAGGCAATTCAGGGTGAAGGTCAAGACTTCGTTTTGGTAAAGATTTCTCAGGAGGTATTTGGGGGTTTTCCCAGATATGAATCATAGAATAGTTAGGGTTGGAAAAGACCTTAAGATCATCCAGTTCCAAACCCCCTGCCATAAGCAGGGACACCTCACACTAAATCATGCCACACAAGACTTCGTCCAACCTGGCCATGAACACTGCCAGGGATGGAGCACTCACAACTTCCCTCGGCAACCCATTCCAGCATCTCACCACCCTAACAGGAAAGAATTTCTTCCTTAGATCCAATCTAAACCTCTCCTGTTTAAGTTTGAACCCGTTACCCCTTGTCCTGTCACTACAGTCCCTAATGAAGAGCCCCTCCCCAGCATCCCTATAGGCCCCCTTCAGATACTGCAAGGCTGCTATGAGGTCTCCACACAGCCCTCTCTTCCCCAGGCTGAACAGTCCCAACTCTCTCAGCCTGTCTTCATATGGGAGATGCTCCAGTCCCCTGATCATCCTCGTGGCCCTCCTCTGGACTTGTTCCAACAGCTCCATGTCTTTTTTATGTTGAGGACACCAGAACTGCACACAATACTCCAAGTGAGGTCTCACAAGAGCCAAGTAGAAGGGCAGGATCACCTCCTTTGACCTGCTGGTCACGCTCCTTTTGATGTGGCCCAGGATACCATTAGCTTTCTGGGCTGCAAACGCACACTGGTGGCTCATGTTTCTGTTCTCATCAACCACCACCCCCAAGTCCTTCTCCGCAGGGCTGCTCTGAACCTCCTCTTTGCCAAACCTGTAGTTGTGCCTGGGATTGCTCTGAACCAGGTGGAGGACCTTGCCCTTCGCATGGTTAATCTTCATGAGGTTGGCATCAGCCCACCTCACAAGCGTTTCAAGGTCCCTCTGGATGCCATTCCTTCCCTCCAGTGTATCCACTGAACCACACAGCTTGGTGTCATTGGCAAACTTGCGGAGGGCGCACTCAATCCCACTGTCCATGACAGTGACAAAGATGTTGAACAAGACCTGTCCCAACACCGATCCCTGTGGGACACCACTCGTCACTGGCCTCCAGCCAGACACCGAGCCATTGACCACAACTCTTTGCGTGTGGCCATCCAGCCAGCTCTTTATCCACTGAGTGCTCCNCAATCCCACTGTCCATGTCAGCAACAAAGATGTTGAACAAGACCTGTCCCAACACCGATCCCTGTGGGACACCACTCGTCACTGGCCTCCAGCCAGACACTGAGCCATTGACCACAACTCTTTGAGCGCGGCCATCCAGCCAGTTCTTTATCCACTGAGTTCTCCACCTATCAAATTGATGTCTCTCCAATTTA
>NDXB01009466.1:889-18640 GCA_002631895.1 Agapornis roseicollis
TTTTTTTTTTTTTTTTTTTCATTTTTCCTTACAGGAACTTTTCTTAACCACCCAGGTGTATCAGTTATCACTGCTTCAGAATTACAAAAAGGCCTGTTCAGCACACTGTGCTACCGTGTAAGGCCACCAACACAATCACATATAAGAAGCAGGAGAATCTCTTTAGCCTCTGAGTTGTATCAGAGACATCATTATTTGCAGTCATGTTTTCTTTATTTGTTAATCCAAAATCTGCCATATAGTTTCTGCCAAGTGTCATGGATGAGTTGTGATGAGCTCTAGGCTTACATCCACCAAAAGGAACTGGGTTAGAAAAACTGGCTATTTAAACTACGTAAGCTAACCTTAGGCTTTCTGATGAATAATTCTTGTTTCTAAGAGCCATGCATGCATTTGGTGTAACAACATACTTATGCAATGAAAGCTTGTGGCATGACTCTGACTGAAGTAAAACACCTGTAGCTCTCTCTCTTTCAACTGTGCGTCTGTTCATCTGGATCTCCTGCCATGAGGCAGCACATTTGGGGCATACAAACTTTTTTCAACATCATGCCTTTTTGCTCCAATATGAAGTAATGGTAAGTCAGTATCAGATGATCTGAGGTTATGCCTGTAAATGTTTTGACTGGGCAGTCCAGCATGTTACAGAAGCAGGAACACCATCACCTACCTTCCAACTCATGCAGACAAGTCACCTCAGGTGCTGGCAGGTCTCTCCCAGAAGCTGTATTTTCCTTCCATCATGGCTCCAAACAGACTCCAGGATTCTTTGTTCAAAGAGATTGCAGGCTGCAGACAGTGACTTCAGCCCAGCAGGTACAGTCATAAGCTGTAATGAGGAAAGGAGCACTGAAGAAGCTTTTTAAGCATTTGTGGCCAGAACTTCCCCTAAGGAGCACTGGTGCAGGATAGACCTTGCAGTTAGGCTTACTCAGAGACAGTGAGCAGCAGAGCCATCCCTCACCAGAGAATCACCAGGGACAGGTAGTGATGGCTGTGGTCACAGCAGACTTCTTCATGGACACTAGTGCCTTCAGAAGGAGGATATCTCAGATGGAGCTGAGGGGCCTGGACAGAGGTGTGGAAAGTTCCAGGGAGTAACAAAGACTCACCTGATGCTGCTGAGAAATCACCTGGAAAACGCTGCCACAGCCCATCAGTATAGCTTGTTAAATGAGAATTCAGAGAGATGAGCAGGTTAATGCTTAATGAGCAGGTTAATGGTTAATGAGACCATTAACCAGGTCTAGCAAAGAAATACACAGCACACAACTGTCACAAGGGGAAAACATGTCCCAGCTCAGTTACTGATGAATGCTGTCCTAGGGAGCACAGAGTTGTCCAGAGTGCTTCTGTCATGGTTTAAACCCAGCCATGCAGCTCATTCACTCACTCAACCCCCCTTTCTTGCCCTCCCCTGCTTCCAGAGGGATGGGGGGAGAATGAAAAGAATGCAACTCCCACAGGTTGAGATAAGAACAGTTTAGTAACTAAGGTATAACACAAATCACTGCTGCTACCACCAATAATAATAATGATAAAGGACATAACAAGGGAAAAGAATACAGCATCTCACCAACCACCGACAGAAAACTCACAACACCCCAACCCAACCAAGTGCTGACAGACCACCTCTTCCAACCACCCCGAGAGAACTAGCCCTTCCGGGTAACTCCCAGTTACCTCCTGGGCATGACGTGCTATGGTGTGGAATACCTCTTTGGTCAGCTTGGGTCAGGTGTCCTGTCCCTGCTTCCTCCCGGCCTCCCCTCCTCCCTAGCAGAGCATGAGGCTCACAAAGTCCTCGGTCAGGGCAAACATTGCTTAGCAACAACCAAAAACATCGGCCTTATCAGCCTTGTTCCCAGGTTAAGTCAAAACACAGCTACTAAGGAGGAGAAAAACTGACTGCAATTGCTGAACCCAGGACAGCTTCAAAACACTGTTTCTTCCTAATTTGATTGTTACAGTGAATTATAGCCAGGAGTGAACAACACTTCCCTACCTTACACCTCAGTAACACAAACTGCCAGGAACCTGCTGTCCTCTGTACACTCTGCTCACTGGGTCAGCTAGCTGCAAGACCATTTCTTCACCCGTGCCATGGTTTTAATATGATACCTCCATCCAGCTGGAAGGAAAATGGGGAAAGGAAGAAAACCAGAGGCAGGTGCCAACATTTCTGCAGGAGTCAGGATTTCCTTGGGGGAGCGTCAGGGCAGAGACCACATGCAGATTTTCCAGAGCACCAAAGGTTGATATTGTCCAAGGCATTTAAACGCATTTGAAACTGTCTGTTCAGATGCTTTTAAAACCATTTTAGATGCTGTGTAGTCTGCTGCACAGCTAAGAAAACCTTTAAGAACTTTAAATATATGTAAAAAAGATACATATACATATATATATACGCATATATATATATGCAGAAAACAAGAGATAGGCCAGCTCATCATAACAATGAAATGCAAGATTTTAACTTTTCCTCAATGTGCTTCATTGTGGTTTTGCTTGGACGTTCTTGCACAGACATTGCTGCAACAACCTTGCAGCTATCCAGACTAAACATGATCCTTTGGCATTACTAGCCTTTAGGGAAAGAAGGCTGCATGCTTGGTGCCACTTCTTCATCCTGGTGCCTTGATTCTCTGGAATAGTTTGTATTTAAAAACCTGAATACATGCAAATGATCTTGTTTTCTTGTGGATCATGTAACTTACTCGTTTGCTATGAACCATGCTAGTAAAGCAAATATCAAAACCTAAGAGAAAACAGCCTTCTTAGGTACATACATATTTGTGTGCATATATGTGTATGTGTGTATATATATGTATCTTTTGCATATATATTTAAGTTCTTAAAAGTTTTCTTAGCTGTATAGCAGCAGACAGTTTCCAAGGCAGCTAAATGCCTTGGACAATAGCCATACATGCAAATGATTGCTGTGGAAAACAAAGCTCTCAAAATCTTTGAGGTTTTGTGGTTTGGGGTTTTTTACTACTTCTACCTTGTGCTGCTTTTTTGAGATAAGATCAGTGCCTTGGATGAGAGGCAGATGTTGCACACGCACACAGAAAAAAAGAAAAAAAGATTAAAGAAAGGAAATCAAAAAAACTGTCAGTGGAATAAAGAAACAGAGTGTGTGATTCACATAAGCCACCTCAACAGCAAAACTCTCAGGTATTAGTGAAATGTCAACTTTGCAGACTCATCTGAAGTTTAGATGGAAGGAGCAACCAAATCGACATGTAAATCTGAACTATATTAGGGCAAATATCTGTGAAAGAGCAGCAAGGTCCAGGAGGCCTTGTGATGCCCATGGGTTCTCCTGCTGTGGATTGTATTGGACCTCAGCATATTTCAGGTGCAAAACCAGAGTTACTGGATAAAACGATGATAGGAGATCAAATTTACCATGCTACTTGACAGAGGCTGTGTAAAAGGGGTCTGTGCTGGTAGAACTAAAACTGTTGACAACTGATGTTTGCAGTGCCACTCCTTTCTATTGTTCCCTGGACCTGCATTGTAGCAATTCTTGTTATAACATGAAAGGGGCATGTTTCTCTACATTCTATAAGTGTTACAGGTGTGGCTCCTGTAGTGGAAACACACTCCCCAGTAGGACTGGCAATTGAAATGGCTTTACTGTGGATAAATAGGAGCAGACCATTCCATACCACAGAGATAGCATACTAGGAATATAGTTCATATTCAATAAACTTCTGGTCTTAATAAATAAAGAGAATTGGTTTCAGCTAATTTGTTAGCTAACTTAAAAAGCAAGATGCACAGTCTTTGAGCATCAGGTTTTAGTTCTTGTTTGGCTTTGGTCAGCAGTGACAAACATCATGCATTTCATGTCAATTTGGGGTCACTTGGCATTTTCTATTCTATTGTTAGGACTAAACTATCTGTATCATGACATTCTTTTTCATGATCCTCACATGCAAAGCTGTCAGTCTGCACTGACACTAAAGTTAAAAACACAGCGAAGCTATTACGAACTATTCTCCTCAGTGTAGTTTTTCTGGTTAGGAAGTGCAGGTAGCCACAGCCCACTGTTTTGTGCCTAAGAAAAAGATGCCCTCATCCCTCACACCTCCTCACAACAAGATGGAACTTCTTTGATCTTGTGCTGATCTGGGATGTCATGCAATGTGCACAGTCTCCCTAAAACTCTTCTCTCAGAGCAGCCCTGCCTGGCAGCAGTCTTCTCTAACACATGCCTTACTCACATGCCCCTCCTGAGCTGGAAGGTATATATGCACTTGCAGCCCAGAAAGCCAACCATATCCTGGGCTGCATCAAAAGGAGCGTGACCAGCAGGTTAAAGGAGGTGATCCTGCCCCTCTACTCTGCTCTCGTGAGACCTCACCTGCAGTATTGTGTGCAGTTCTGGTGTCCTCAACATAAAAAGGACATGGAGCTGTTGGAACAAGTCCAGNGCCCCTCTACTCTCGTGAGACCTCACCTGCAGTATTGTGTGCAGTTCTGGTGTCCTCAACATAAAAAGGACATGGAGCTGTTGGAACAAGTCCAGAGGAGGCTGCGAAGATTATCAGGGGACTGGAGTGTCCTCCCATAAGAGGACAGGCTGAGACAGTTGGGACTGTTCAGCCTGGAGAAGAAAAGGCTGTGTGGAGACCTCCTAGCAGCCTTCCAGTATCTGAAGGGGGCCTATAGGGATGATGGCAAGGGGTTCTTCATTAGGGACTGTAGTGACAGGACAAGGGGTAACGGGTTCAAACTTAAACAGGGGAGGTTTAGATTGGATCTAAGGAAGAAATTCTTTCCTGTGAGGATGGTGAGGCACTGGAATGCCCATGGAAGTTGTGAATGCTCCATCCCTGGCAGTGTTCAAGGTCAGGTTGGACAGAGCCTTGGGTGACATGGTTTAGTGTGGGGTGTCTCTGCCCATGGCAGAGGGGTTGGAATTAGATGATCTTAAAGTCCTTTCCAACCCTAACTGTTCTATGATCCTATGCACTGTATAACAGAGGGAAAGGGAAAGCAGAGTCTGAACCCAGGAGCAGTTAAAGTTTATTCCTACCTCTTCTCCTCTGCCCCTGCTTTTTCCTTTTCAGAGCAACTGCTGCTATTCCTGCACTTCCCAGCCAGCCACAATCTGACTATTCAAAGAGAAGAAAATACAAGCCTACCTTAAACAAAAGTTCCTATGCAGACACACTGACACCGGACAGTCACAAGGCAGCAGCACTGGCAGCAAGTGAGAGGAGAGATGAAATGACGTATGGAGGCAAATGCTAGCTCAGCTCACATGTTCCAGTAAAATCACCTGGTAATCTAAGTGTATGCAGTCAGTGGCTACATCTGTCTGCAAAACAGCAGGGACTAGACAATACAGCATCTCATCTGCTTTTGTCTTGTGATGCTAGCAAGCTCCAGATGCAGAGCTTCTTATGCCTCAGGAACTTCACTGCTTGTCTGAATTTGTGGTCAGGAACAGAAACACTTCCTAGTCCTTAGCAGAGTGCATTTTGTGAGTCAGATATGCTACTGGTACTAAGCAGAGACTTCTACTACTCCTTTCTCCAATTAATTTCCAACACCTCTGTGAAAACTACTCCTCCTCAGCTGCTCAGGAACAGCAGCACAGCATTCTCTTCCCAGCTCATTTATCCTCCTACACAGAAAAAGCAAGACATAATTAAACATATTGTAATAGAGAACAGGCAGGCTGTGATGGCAAAGCTGATTTTCTTTCATTAAATATGTCTGGATTTTATAGATAACACTGGTGTAGTCAAGGCACTTGGAGAAATCTGTTTTCTTATTACAGATTAATGTACAGTAAAGTACAAATGTACATGTGCAGCTATTATTTGCACTGGAGAGGTGTCCAGAGGTAGCTTACACTGGATTTTGCAAAGATATGGGTACTTGCCAACTTTATGAACATGAACCCAAGATGTTCCCCTCAGTTGCTGAAGTATGGCAGCTGATGTCAGACCCATAGTGAGATGCCAGGGCAGCATCCCTGTAGCCTGGTTGGTCCCTGTGTGATCAAGGGCAGAAGTAACCTGCTCTACCAAGCAGAGCTTACCACAGCCTTGCCTGCTGGTACAGGTGACTGGCTATTCCAGAGAGTGGCTCTATGGATCATTCCTTTTATTTCTAATGTCTCCACTAATCATTTAGCATTATCTAGCTCTTTATTCTGGCAACATAAATTGTTGCTAGGTGTGAAATGACAGGAGAGTCATAGGGATCTCAGAAACATCCCCTGTCAGGAATAACTGAAATATACACATGGTTATTTTGTCATAAAGAAAAAAAATAGGCAGAAAGTCTTTAAATATATAAAAAAAGGAAAGCCAGAAGCAAATCCTGGTGCAAATAGGAAGGGTGTAGCTGATTCTCCCTGTTCTCTGTGTGTAGGGCAAGAACTAATCATCTTAGATAGCATCAGGAGAGGTGAAGATCAAAGGGAAGCTTTGTAGTGATAAACAGTTAAATGTGGATTAGATTGTCTGGAGAGGTTGGAATTTTCCTACTAATGGTTTTCAGAAGCAGGTTAGGCGTAGCTTTTTCAGCAGTTTTGCAGGTCATACTGGTCAGGACCTGGTAATTTTCTAGGTCTTTTCCAGCTTTTTTTCCTATGATTGTCTTTATTACGGTATCACCTAGCTTGGCTGCAGCTGGGTTGGGGATCCTATTACATTTAGGAACTGTAGCAAAAGTATTTTGCCATCATTTAGACATATGCTTATCTCTGCTAATGACATTGCAGTTTGGGTAGGCTCAGGAGAGTCCCAGACCACTCTAGAAGGAAAAATGTTTGTATACTTTGATGATTCACCCTAAGCATAAAGAAAAATCATTTAATAAATTAGTAACTGTTTACCTACTGACAGGTATTTCACCTTTCATGTCTTTTCACATCATAAGACGAGTTACCTTGATGCCTGTGACATTTCTTTGCTCAGTTTTCTTTCAGTCAATTATCAGTATCCTCTTTCAGAGAGCTGTGATAGGTGTGCTTCATATTGTCCTTAACATCTTCTTACCTGGAACAGCCTTACTAGGTTTAGGTAGAACCAAGCCTGAACTTGGAAAATGTCTCTTTCCCACACCACCAAGTTGTAAGCAGGGGTGAGGTACCACGTGGTCTGTGGGACTCCAGATTCTCCCAAAGGGTTTTTAGGATTGAAAGTATTCCCATCACACTGCACTCCAGGTCTTCTTGGGAGATAATGTTAGACATCCATGACTGTTAAAGCCTGCCAGGTTCTTAGTGAGTAATGACAGACATAACTGGCAGACATAATGTGCAACAAGTGACAAATGCTGCCTGTCAAACTGCTAAAGAAATTGGCCAGTGCCATGCAGCTGCAGTTTTCTTCCCACGAGCAGAAATGCCACGTTTTGTAGCCCAAAGAACGATGTTTCTCTTAAGGTTTGTACTTTCAGCTTCTGTTGCCTCATTTTCCCTTTGGAGCCAAGGTATCCTCTTTGTATAACCAACAGTCTAGACAAAGCAATCTGTGTTGATGAGCCATCTGCCTCACACTGCATAAGCCCAAAACTTGCACTTAAAATTGCCACTGTCTTACCATGAAGATAGTATATTTTTTTCTTTCTTTGCTGATGTACAGACACCTAAAATAGTTCTTAGTAAAAGCCTTGCACTCCACTCCCAGGTATTTCAAATTGCCAAGCACCTTCCTGTTTGCTCTTGCTTCGGGTGGAGGCTCATGCTTATGTTTTGGTCCCTTGTTCTACTGCTTATGCAAAAACATTTTATGGCTCTCTTACGGGAAAGGCAGTGGCTGCAATCACCACTTACCATAGGGTCAGAGACAGACCCTGATGGCATTACTGAAGCTGGGACAATCTATTCTCCCCATATTGGGTCACTGGAAGGTTGTAAAGAGAAAACTACTGTCTTGCACAACATTGCATTCCTCTGCTCTTGCAGCCAGCCTCATCTTGTCTGGTCCCTTCCTGCTAAACTGCCTCTCCCAGGCCAGATTTTTCTTATTGTGTTCCTCAGTTACCATACATACCTTGGCAGCTCGTACCCTGGCATGGGTTTTCTGTCTCATGACAGGTTGTTCAACAGTGCTTTCAGGGACCTTTCTTTTGCAGTGTACCTGGATCCTGCCTTGAACTGCAGTTCCACTCTGAAGCCTCAAAATTCAAGCACCTGTTTCTTCCAGTTTGGCTCAGTTTCTGTCTTTGGGGACGAGTTACAGATTCTTGCCTGTTGTTTACAATGATGACACTTCTTGGCCTGAACCCCAAGCCTATATTTAGGTTAGATTTTGCTGTACTCCTTTCCATTTACAAAGAATGCGCACAAAGGCCTCTTTTCCCTGCATCTACAGCAAGCAGAAGAAAACAGGCACTTTACTCCTAAACCTCTGCTTGCTCAATGCTGTGTGAGCTGTTTTCAAATAACTGGGCAAGTTCATGGGACAGGACTATTACTGGATATACAATGCCTGTGTCCATCTCACAAGCCTCCATCAGGATAGCTGGAGGTTAGAAGTGTGTAAGGAAAAGTGCCACATTTGCTTTCCCTGCTCCTTTGCTCTTCCATAGGCCTTAGCACCTGCAGGGGACACAACACTGGGCTGGGATGCTATGACCCTCCTAAGTTCCTGCTCCCCCTCAGAGGTTGACAGCTGTTTTTCTCACTCTCACATCCTTTTCATATATATGCCTATAGCTTAAGACAGCTGCAACCTGCAGCCCGGCTTCAGGCTGTTGGTTGTCAGTGGATACTAAGGTTTCTCCAAGTCAGGTCTTGCTCAGGGCATTACTTCCAATCAGTGTCTTGAACAGTGGCTTCTGTTGTTTTGGTGATGACTAAACAGCATGGGAGTTCGAGCTGCTCCTGGCGGTTAGCCTGAGCAGACCACAGAGAGGCATACTGCAGACTCTAAGGTTTCTTACATATCCAGTTTGCCATGTCCAGCATGAGGCCACCATGTTTTATAATCAGTGCAGCAGTTCTTGCGTGACTTGGCTGTTCTGTTAGAAAATAGTGGCTGAATTCATGTGTCTCTATTCAGACAGTCCCATCTCAAAAATTTCAGCCAGGCCATCTCATAGTGGAAGTGAGACTTTTTCCAGGGGCATTAGCTGTGGGATCTCCAGAGTTATAGCCACATTAATCATGAATTCCCTGAGAAACTGCCCTACCCCATTAAATACACTGGCATATTTTTTAATAAGGTCACCTGCCTTGTGTCGGCTGAGATGGAGTAATTCCCACTTTCATTACCAGTTTGATCAATTTAATATCCAGCCTGCTCAGGGACTGAGCTCTAGTGATGCTGCTGTGTGTACAGCATGAAATTTGTGGTGTTTTACATCCCATTTGATTGGGTGTAAAAGCACACCATCTGCCAGTGTTCCCCTGCTTTAACTTTCCCTTGTAAATGTGGGTTCTTGCTCTCTTCCTTCCACCCATCCTGCAGTTGCCACACCCATGTGGAAAACTACGTACCCTGTTTGGAAGCTGTGGCTGAAGCCTCTACAGGTTCTTGGTTTCTGCTGGGTCCTGACTGCTTCCACAGGGACACCAGGAGGGTGGCCCTCTTCCTATTGGCTGCATGGTTATAAGTATCATGTATTCCACCCTAGTTTCAGCTGCATAGGCGCTGGCATTATGTATCAGCTCTTTGCGGCAAAACTTGCTGGCCACCATACTGTCCCTAAACTGCCAGTCCTTGGCATTCACCAGCCACTCCTGTCCTGTGGTGACAATCTCCACTGTGGCAGCCAGACCTGTTTCACCATGCAGTGTCAGCAGTGGTACTGGGGTTTGCAGAGTAACCTATGTGCTGTCCTGTCTACCAGCTATGACAAAAATAAAACAGTCCTTTTTTCTTTCTTATGCAACCACTTAAGCCCAAGCAGTTGTTTTGGGGTTCATGGTTTTTATTTGCGACATTAGTAGTGGAAAATGACTGTCATTACCTCCTTTGGCTTGGGCTTTGGTCCTTTACAACCCAGACGATTGAGAGAATTTCCCTCTGGGCAATAAGAAATGGCAGCACGGCCAAGCCATGAATAGCGGGTGGGCAATACATCCGTTGCAAAGCCCAGACCATCTTGATGCAAATATTGCAATTTTTCTTGGGAAAAGAACGACCCTATATTTTTACAGATTATTTTACCAGTAGTCTTATGCACTGGTTACTTAATGCTTGAGGTTTCGGGGAGCATCGTGGCTAGCAGCATCTCAGAAAAAAGAAAACTCAATGGCCAGGTGACTGCATTACAGCAACCATCTGAGTAATATACTCAAATCTGTGATCTATAGAACAATGGTAAAATAAAATTCTGCCTACCAAAGCACAGAGAACTTATAGAACCCTAAATCCAAACACACTCAGGATTTAAGGTTCACTGACATCCATTCTCTGAAGTGGGCTGAGTACGCTTCAGTTAGCACACCATCCCCTAGTTATGTTAAATAAATGTTCACTGCCTTCTCCGCAACATCCTGGCTAACAGCAAGAGGGTACTACACAGTGGTGTTGCACGCTATCAATAAATTATATATTACACCCAACCTTTAGGTTGCTGCTGAAGTTTGGGCCAACCTGTCCAGCCGGGCATCACGATTAAACCCACCAAGAGGGTCCCTGCTCCTACACGCGAGCCTCTCCGCTGTCATTTGTCCCCTGTGCCGCTGGATGGCAATGCCGGCTAAAGTATAACCGTGGTTTCGCTGCCGCTAGAGACCAGGCGGAGGAGAAGGAGGAAGGAGAGGAGAAGAAGCCTTCTTCCTGCCTTAATGCCGAGTCGATAGGAAACACGTCCCTCTGAGACATCGCCCCATTTGCTGTTATTTCCAAGCTGACAGAGGATGCACGACTCACGGTGCGGGTGATTTCTTAAGACCCTCAGATTTGGAGAACTTGAATCATGGAAAACTAGTATTTGGCGTCAAGGTTCTAAGCGTAGGAAGGGGTTGCAGGCAGGAGTGATTAAGAGTCACGAATTGGCACGGCTTGCTAGAAATTGCCCAATTTTTATACTTAAAAACTGTACTTAGACTCTGTAAAAACGACTTCGTAAGCACGGCACGGCTAGGCTCAATGACTATTCAGTGAACTCATTTGAATGTGCATAGACAGGGCTTGCTTGAACTACTGCATCAAAGAGAAATGCTGAAATGAGTCATTTCTGAATCACGGCTTATTTTCTGTTGTTAGCTCATCTGGAATCCCATGGTGATCAAACGGCCTTTTACAATGTGTTAATACATCGCTACTCCATGTGTTTAGCAACAGCTCAGTTCCAATAAATCGTAGCTACTCACCCATTATAAAGAGGTAGTGTTTTCTACTGTGTGTAAACTGGCTGGGGCAAACATGGAGATGAAAACACATGTGAAATTTCATGCTGTTCCAAACACTGTTTTCCATGCTGCTTCCACTCTGATTTCCTTACATGTTTTCTGTCTCCTTGCTTGCAGGGCACAGTCCAGCCAGAAGAGATTGCCTCCAGAAGAGAGTCCTCTGGTCCTTCAGGAAGGAGTGCAAGCAGCCTGGCAGCAGCAGCCTTTTCCAGGCACAGGAACAGAAAGAAGGCAGAAAAAAAACACCCTCAACAGCAGCTAAAGGTAAGGCCCTGGTTTCCAAATTGGTGGCCATCCCTATCCTACACCTTCAGCTCCATGGGCTGGAGAGCTTGCACCAGACTGTGATCAGATTCAAGAGCTGATCTGCTTAAATTTGTAGGGAAGGGTAATCCCCCTTTTCTTTCTTTTTTTCTTTTTTTTTTTTTTTTTTTCCCTTTATGAACTGAATCAGTGGAGCAAGACTGCAAAAAGTTGACAGGAGGCTGAGGTAGAGGGTGTGAATCCCTTAAGGCTGCTATTGTCATTGAACTGTTTGTGGTGTGAAACTACAGCCTGAGGTGCTGAGCTTCTCCCCAGAGCGACTGAGGCTCAGGAACCAATTCCCTTCTGCCAGCTCTTTTATAGGAGTGCACTGCTGGAGATGGAAACATCTTCAACCAGCACAGCAAGCTTCACTACAACCCGTCTGTCAGTGCCGTAAGCCCTGTTTGCTTCTGTATGTGTTACATGGCCGTAAAGGCCAAAAACTCTCTGCCATCAGTTACTTAGGCTTCTTCTGTCACACATAATTGTAGCTCAAAGGTCCTGAATAATTACGTTCATATTGGGCTTGATCCAGCCCCCAATAATAATCTTAATAATGCTGCTCTTAACCAGCCACATGAATCCCTTTCAATCCCCAACGCAGGCTCAGTCATGCTGTAATTCAGTAGAGGAGGCCATTCACTGTGGGGCTAATTTGGTTTAAAATGCAGACAGCCTATTTATGGGACAATTTTTTTGTTCCTGCTCTAAATTCTTATGTTCAATCAACAGCCTGTAAACCGGGTCAAGCCAACACATGACCCATTAGCATAGGCAGTTGGGGCTTACAGCCCTTAAGAGCTGTATTTGTGCTGTGCTTCCTCACAAGTGCAATATATCCCCTGCTTAGCTAATGGGCCTGGTTGTAAGGGAAAATTATAGAAACCCTTTTCCTGCGCTGGAAATCAATTTCATACAATTACAGGGTTGAGTTTGACCCCACACTCACCCACTCAATTAGCCACCACCTTTTGCAACCAACACTGGCCTTCCAAAAGGAAGCAGCACCACTTCCCCTCTGTGAGGGAAGAGCACAAAATGGAGGCAAGAAAAAGAGCTTCATCCTGTTGAGATGAAGACTATCCTCCCACCACTTATGATGCCAGGAAAAGGATTTTCCAAGAACACAGGGAAAGGCTTTTCTTCTGGGAGGCTCCACATGAGCACAGGGCTATTAACAAAGCCCAGGTTCCTTAATAAGCCTAAAAGAAGATTAAGAAGTAGCTTATTCTCAAGTTTTGAAACACAACCCGCAATGTGCAAGACCAGGCAGGGGTTAAGACATGCCCATATCCAGCAGGGAAGCAGGCTGTAAGGCAGATGTCTCAGGTCCTTACACAGGACAAGTTCCCTGGTTTAAATACCTTTCTTTTTTTCTCTAGGGTTATTTTTAAGCTTACTGCCTGATTTCAGCAGCATTCCTTACCAAAAGCTTGGTAATCAGGGCAACCTGATACTGCATGAAGGGACCGGAAGGGTTGAAACAGAGCAAGAAAGGAGCAAGGTGAGAAACGCCTTTTTAGGACAGCTTCCTCTGGTGTGGAGAGCTGTGGCCTTAGGGGCCAGATTTCCTTGGACAAGGGAGGCTGTCCTGGAAGAGCTGGTGAAAGGAGTAATAAACACTCCAGGTGGGAAACAAAGGCAGGACAACTGCCCACCCATAAATATGGGCAGGGCAGACCTGCATCTACATTGCCTACAGCTGGGGCCATCTGTCTAGAGGCAGGGAAGGGTGTCAGGAGAGGGGAGCCTGCTCCAGGTTAGCAAGGTTAAGTGTGAAGCAGGTGATGCTGACTCTGGGGCAAGTGATAGCCTGTCTGCATTTGCATGCCATATTTTTCCAGTGACACTTTGCACACAGAGTGTGTGTATTTTCAGCATAGCTCCAAATAAACACCACGCCCCTCAGACATGCATATCTCTTGCGTGTTTTGAAATAAGTGCCTACAGCTGGAAGACAGGAAAGGGGATAAAGACTTAGGAGACTCATTTCTGCATAGCCCATTTATAGCGGGACCTGTGACAGAGTAAATCTCAAAACAGGCTGCTTGGGTTTCCTTCCTCTCTGTCCAGCTGTCTCACTCTTAGACAACTCACTTAACTCCTTTGTGTCCCAGTTATCTTGAAGATACAGGATAAATAATACCATCTACCTCACAAAAAAATATTTAGTTTGTCTCAGGATTTTCCTAAGTTTTTACACTGAACTTTCTCTGCTTCTGCCTTCACCTTAGAAGAACACAGAGGCTTATAGTGCAATCCTGATGGAGACATACAGATGTGTATTTCTCACAAGTACCATATTGCCTGTCCAATTTGTAAATTTGACTCCTTGAGTGCCTAAAATACTTCAAATGCTTTATTTTTGTGTCTTGTCTTCAAGGTTCTTTACAGCCTGCACCTTACGCATACTGGGAGATACAGAGACATAGAAAAGATTATGGTAAATGCCATGACTCCAGGAAGTGGTGCTTTAAAAACATTAATCACTTCGGATAAAGTTGCCTAAGAGAGCGATTCCAGCATACAAAAGGAGTACAGGTGAGGAGTGGAAATCGCAGAGCTCAAATTAGGGTCAGGCTGTTTGGCAGTATTGTCCAGAGCAGAGCTCCACCACATTCAAGCACAGCCTTTCTGGTGCTAGAGGAATGAAGTCTGAGGGTATTCTGCCGCTGAGTTTCCCCAAAAGGAGACACACAGGGGCGCCAAAGACTGAGGAACAGATATATAAGGCTGAACTTTTCTTTGCAAAGCTCCTGTCTCTTCTGGCTCCCACTCCGTGTAGTCAGAGTGCTCTGCTCCGGCGTGGGTGGTGTTAAGGGAGCAGCTTACCAGCGCAGGCCTAATTTCATTTGCGAAAGCGATGGGACTTTGCAGTCGCTTACACTTGCGTGGTGTAAGCAGGGTAGGCAGCTGCTGGTGACCCTGCACCTTTCCCAACTGCACATCAGAGGAGTGGCCATGAAAGGATGGATGGTGTGTGCCCAGGTATGGGGACCTAACTGCTGTAGATGCTTTGCTTTGTCCTTCTTATGCCACATTTGCAAGTACGACTTCAAGCTTCCTCTGCACAAATTTCCCAGCTGCAGCTGGAAAAGTGACATTGCCTCAGTATGGTAATACCACCCTTTGGAAAATAGAAAGTTTGCTGTATATTGTCTGAGTAACTGTTAGCTTTCCTAGGCGTGATGGCAACAGTCTGGATGTCCATCCAGTTGGCTTGTCATTGTGAGCTGACTTTGGTGTGGAAGTGTCTGTAGCTGCTGTAATAGACACCCAGCTGAAGATCCCTAGGATGGCTGAAATGTGAATGCACATCACCCACAACCTCCATTCTCTAACCACACCCTCATTTTTCTTTGACATAGGGAGGAGGCTAGCATAAAAGCGATTGCATCAGCTCTTGAGTGCCATCAGATTATACATATAGCGAGTTGGTACTCCTGCAATGGAATGATTATGCCAGATTACCCAGTGCATGGCCTGCTTTTTCACTCACCTCCAGAGGTTCTACTCCATAGCCATCAGGGAGGCAGACAGGACACCAAATAAATGCAACTGAGCCAAACAAACTATAGTATAGGCTGTCATGGAAGAAAGCCTCATGCTGTTCACTATTTTGTTTTGGTTTGCTCCCCACTGAGTGATGTGTCTTATTCAAAAGTTGCTCTACCCATAATGCATTGGGGTTGATACCATGAAGTGCTGTGGGGTGTAGGCATGTGCTAGGACAATGGCTAGAGCTGATGTTAAAGGCTAAATGTATTGCAGCTTCATGCAAGCTGGGCTAGATTAAAGACAACAGAGCTTTGGAAGTTTCCTGTTAAAAAAAAAAAATAATAAAAAAAATCACTTAAAAGGGGGTTTTGTGCAGATTAATTTTATTTTGGACATCAGAGCCTCCGACAGTCATTTTCCAGTAATACGGCTTTTTGTAATTAGTCAACACTTTAAAATATATGCCTTGCAGACAGCAGTTCCAGTGTTAGCCTAGACATATCAAAGTAGATGTTATTTAAACCCTTCTGTGGGTAATACCAGGCTTTGTTTTTTAAACATGTCTTGGAATTATTAGGATGGATGCAACACCAAAGTACCATTAGTGAAACAGAGACTTTCAAATGTGGGTGCCAAAGTTTAGATACCAAAGAGCACAGTTCGGCACCTGGTTGGAAATGACCTGTTTTATAGAGATCCTGATCACCTGCTACTCTTCTTAATATAGCTTCCCTGGCTATAGGACATGTCTTCAGCAGCAGCAGTAGGAGAAGCAGATACTGCTCTGGTGGTAAATTCAGTCACAAAAGGGAAGTTTCCTTTCCTTCCCTTGATCTCCAGCAAACCAGCTGCAAGACCTTAGGGAAATCCCTTATCTTCACCTTGCATCAGTTTACTTATCGGTAAAGCAGATAAACTAATAACACTGTACCTCTCGAGAGTTTGTTGAAGCTTATTATACAGTAGTGAGTGTTTTAAGAGGGAAGTCATTATAAAAAAGACAATGTTAATATGACATGAAGGTAACATGAAGGAGCCCCATTCTGCTCCATGCAAGTCAGTAGAGCTGTTATTTGCTTTAGCAGAATGAGGGATTTGGCCTATGCTTAAATGACTTGCATTTGTTTTTCTTCTTGAATGTTAATATATAGTTAAGAGATAGCATTACAAGGAAAGCTCATTCCTGCCTATGTGTAAATATTTAGCAGCTGAATAGGCGTTATTTAGCAGGGCACAGTTTCTGCTTCTCTACGGTTTCTAAGGATGTTGGTACAGGCTTATTCTAAGCTGCCACAGATCAGAAGATACACCAAATTACCAGATCAAAATCCCTTCCAAAGTGTACACATACAGAATTTATTTTACTGGGCAATTAAATGTGTAAGATAAATATCCCTGGGGAAGGAAGGTTGTTTGAGGTTTTATGGCATATCTTATTATGGGCTCAGTTTCGAAATTTTAATTCAAGCAAAACTCCCCGTGTAGAGACTTACTGCCAGAGCATAAGTTTGTGTTTTGTACTCAGGGTATGTGCTGTTACAACAGCGTGTTTGAGGGCAGAGGATGGAGTGAAGGCAGTGAATCTTTGTCTAAAGAAAAGCAGTCCTTCCTAGAACAAATATACTAGCTCTAATGTTTGATCAGGCAGGTCATGGTGAAGGACCTTAGGCAGCATGCTGTTTTCTGGATTTCATCTGACAATGTCATTGACAAAAAAATAATAATAAACATCAAGTTAAACTTATTCGTATTTATTTTTTGGTAGCACTGTAAAACTGCAACCTTCTGCAGCTATGGGATTGTTGGCAAAATACTTGCCAATGTTTTCAGATGCAAAAGCTTTTTCATATGACACATGAGCAGTCAGAATTGCCCAGAAAATACTCCAATTATATGACTGAGTTGCAAATGCAACTATTTCCTTAAAATTCAGTGGGTTTTTTCTGTTCAGGAAATGAAATGTACAACAGAAAAAGTGGGCAGGTTGTAGTAAACACTCAGATCTTGACATGCTTATAACGAATAGATTTCTTTTTCTAAATGCAATGGTGCTTTGTGGCTCCAGCATGGGTTTATTGTGCTTTTAAAAAAAAAATCCTCACAGACATTTGTATTTGAGTCCATTCAACTGCTCCCTGAGTAATCCAAAAGAGCTGAAGTGCAGTTTTACCACACCAATGCTTTATTCATAGGGATGATCTAAGGAGCTCCAGCAATGACAGTACCTAGCTCTAAAGGCCCTAGGTTGAGAGAAGAGGCACCGGTGAAGCAGAATGTACCTGTTCCGTTTTCCTAGGTCGTCTGCAGCATGGGAACTTGTGCCATGTGGTTGCTCATGCAAACACAAGCCAACCCTCAGTGGCTGGATTGTGTTGGTACCACAGTTTGCGCTGAGTTTTAACTCTCAATTACTTCCCGGTTTTGCTCGTTTAGTTGCTTTAGCGGGTAAATATTAAAGTTAGTTTAGCAAATTAATGTTAAAGGAGCAGGTGAGACCCATGTGCTCCTTGGAAAAACTTCACTTGCCTCTCTAAAACCCAAGTTTCTTTCTCACTTCCAAAAAGTTGCACTGGGGCACCCTCCTGTCCCTTCATTCGACATCGGGGGGGGGG
>NDXB01009466.1:33594-50818 GCA_002631895.1 Agapornis roseicollis
AAAAAAGAAAAAAAAAAAGGATAAAAAAAAAAAAACCACCTTTACTGAAATCTGGGTCTGGAAAGGGTCGGTTTTGAATTTTTCCATTGCTGCAACAGTTAGCCTTTAATAAGAACGACCACTAAATATTTAAGAAAATCAAGTAGACGTTGAAAATTATTTTATCATAAATATCTCAGTGGGATTTTAAACTTAACAGTCCTCCCTGTATGGAATATGTGTAGAAATAACACAAATAAAAGTATTATGCCACACTACATTTACTTTATGGGTTTAGGGTGCATGCATAAAGGGATCATATTTCCCCATATAGTTAAAACACAAGAACTGCAGCAGTAGTCATTTCTGAACATTTCTCAATTTAATTATACTTAAATCCAGAAGCACTTTAGGCAAGTTACAAATGAGAGCATTGAGTATAATAAAACCTGTAATAAAGCAACTTAGTACCATCCACCCGGAATCATTGAGATCAGGCACAATTAACAGGAGCATAAATCCAAGACAGAATGGAAAATGTTAGAATCAGTATTATTGTTGGACAAAGACTAGAGAAGGAAGTAATAGTTTTTTAAATGGTAATGCCTGGGTTTTGTAACGATTGTGAAATCTTCTATCTCAGCAGCACTGGTGTTAATTTGTAAACACAGCCAGACATTATATTGCCTGTCAGTTTTTGGAATTAGAAAACATGATTTCATTTGACTTTCTAATCACGTCGTGGCTCTGCCCCGGGAACCCCAGCTGTAGCCGCCACCGCGCAACCTGCGAGGGGACAATAGTGGGGGAGCCCGGGGGTGCGTGGGACCCCCCCTGGCAACCTACCGCTCCCAGCTTCTTTGTGCTTTCCCTCCCGTTGGTGCAGCGGCGGCGGGAAGGGTCGGGGATGCTTCCTAGGAAAGAGAGGAGGGAAGGGAAAAGAGGGGAGAGGAGGGAGCCTGCAGAAGCTGTGGAGGCCACTCGGGTGTCGGCCTCGGCTGTTCAAGCCCCGAGGGCATGTGGGCTATTTATCATTTATTTCTATTTCTTGGGGAACCGGGGAAGAGCAGGGAGGGATGTCGGATTCCTCCCGATAAAGGAAATCCTTCCTAAATCCCATCTGCCCCCTGCCACAAGACCTGTTTTTTTCCCTCCCTGCACAGTGCCCGGGGTGGGGGAACACAAATTCTCCTGCACCCCATAGGGAGAATGAACCCCAGCCCCCCTCCGCCTTTTGTTGTGGTTGTACATTTACATCCCTGCCTTTTCCTTTTGTTACAGCACGTAGAAGACCCCGGTATTAACATCCCAGATCAAACTGTAATTAAGAAAGGTAAGTCGTTTCCTTGCGCATACCAAACATGTCGTCACAAGCTGGGGACTGCTGGCAGGCAGGACTTACCCGGCCTCCCCCCACCCCCCGGCCCCGGGCTCCTTCCTCTGGCACGTACTGTTGGCCAAGGGATTGGAGGCAGTGAAAGAAAACGGGCGATGCGAGTGAAAATCTGCCCTTTTACGCGGCCACGTTTGCCGGGTCTTTTAATTACTGTTGTCGTTAACGAGGAAAAGCGATGGCAGACGATCTAGAAAATCGGAGCCGGCATTTTAGGGCATTAGGGAAAAATTCGGTTTCTTGGTTTGCCCCACGCATCTGGCTGAGTGGCCGGAGGGGTTTAGTCGTTATAGGTAAACCGGGCTGTGAATAAGAAAACAAAACGTTGCTCCTCCTTCTTCGGGTTTTCTTATTTAAATCGCGGCTGTGATGAGGTGGGCTGTTGGAGAGCAAGGGGCTAGTTTCTGGAAACTGGTGTTTTGTCTGTCAGGCGGGTCGTTTGCTTTTCGTTGTCTTCGTGTGCTTGCTTCACTGGAATGGAATTGCTTGGAAGTCGGTCCCTGAATCGTGCAAAATATTTCCTGTGTGTTTCCACTCGGTTCTCTTTTCCCGTCTTTCTTCGGGTGACCGAAGGACTGGGGAAGGTGGCACAGGGCGTTTTGCAAAGGAAGGTCTTGTTGGAAAGCGAGAGGTTCGCGTTTGGATCCTGTGCAGGGAGCTGCTGGTGGAGTGAAATTCGCTGGGCTGGTGGCATAGGCACTGCCCGCTTCGAGGGGTGCCACGGCCGTGCACCCGCCTGAGATTCGGGTGCCCCGGCTGCCACCGGAGAGAGATGCCGAGCAGAGTCGCCCTCTTCCCTAACCCTAACCGCTGCGCAGACTGTGAACCCAAAATGTAATCCCCCCCCCTCCCCACTGCAAAGCCTTTGTCACGTCAAATTAGATGTGCACGGGATAAATCTTAAGAGATGCTCTTTCCAAGTCGACATGATAATTGGCTCTTTTATTAGTAATCTCAAGAGTTCGTTTAACTCCTGTTGTATCTATTAGCCTTCCCAGAGCTATTAATGTCACAAGCGATCTATCCAAAACGGAGAGAGCCCCCCGCTTGGTTGGCCTGCGCCTGCGAAAGAGTACCGGGGTCGGGCGGCATGGGGGGTTTGCGTGTGTGTGTGAAACGGGAAGGCGGCCGCACGCCCGGGGCTGGCGGGCACCGCAATCCCGAATGGCAGCACGGCTCGGCACAGCCCGCCCCGCAGAGGGACCAGGCTTTTATATCTGGGGGAGAACGCGAGCCGGGACACGAGCGTGCCGGATCCCTGCTGCGTTACGTCTTTTCCCACGTCAAAAGTTGCGCGCCAGGGAGGCGGCGGGACGGCCCCCGGGGGAGCCTGTTCGGTGCCCATCTCCCGGCACGGGTCGAGGGCAAGGCAGTCGGCGGCTCCCCGCTGCGGGCCAGCCCTGCCCGTGACTTCTAACGCGGCCGTTACTGACGTGCTTTAACAACAGCACTCACCCCCCTCGACGGCGTGTCCCGCTCCGCGATGGGGGGAAAAGGGGTAGCGCGGGGCCGCCGCGTTCCTTCCCCATTTCTGTACTGATGGACGAGGGCTGCCCCGCTCCCCTCCCCCGGCTAGCCCTGCCCTCTCTCCCCCCCGCACGCGCAGGCGTTGCGGGGCCAGGGCTGGCAGCACAGCGCGGTCCCGGTACCCGGCAGCGGTGTCCCGTCCCTTCCCTTTCCCCAGTCTCCTGACCCTCACCTCCCTCCTCCTCCCTCCCTGCAGGCCCTGTGTCCCTCTCCAAGTCTAACAACAACGCCGTCTCCTCCATCCCCATCAACAAGGACACGCTCTTCGGCGGGGTGGTGAACCCCAACGAGGTCTTCTGCTCGGTGCCGGGCCGCCTCTCGCTGCTCAGCTCCACCTCCAAGTACAAGGTCACGGTGGCGGAAGTGCAGAGACGCCTCTCGCCTCCCGAGTGCCTCAACGCCTCCCTGCTGGGCGGAGTGCTACGGAGGTGAGGGGTGGGGGAACGGCGGGAGGCGGGCTGACGGTAGATAACGCCCGCTGCTGCCGGGCCGTGCCGTGCCGTGTCATGCCGGGCGGAAGGAAGGGATGGAGGAAGGAGGGGGTTGATTGATGATGGTGATGATCATGAGGGTCCACACGGGGCGGCTGACGGGGGGGGGTGGGTTTCGGCGCCCACCGCTAGGGGTCGGGGTGTGCGCGGCCTCTAGGGCAGCGCTGCCAGCGTGGGGGGGGGAGAGGGGGGGCGGAGGAGAAGAGGGGGCTGTAACCATGGCAACGCACAGCCTTCTTTCCAACCCCCTCCTCCCCCCCCCATGTGTGTGTCCCAGGCATGCTGTCCCATCACGGTGACGAACCCCACCATCACCCCTTTTCCCTTGAAAGAGGGGGAGGTTGGCAGTGGACCCTCACTCTGCTGCCCTGGACCTGTGGCCTCACCCAGGCAATTACGCAGTTCCCAAGCAGAGAGTAGCATCCAGGATTAACTAAACCAGCTCCCACCTCCACAGCCTGGGTTGGTTTGGCTTGGCCAAAAAGCCACAGATAGGACATATGAGAATGCAGTGATGCTCCATGGCAGTAGTGGGGGCTGCTGGTGTATAAATCAGACACCTCCTGTAAGGCCTGGGCCTCTGCCTGGGGCTATGGGGAGAAGCTACCCCAGATCACTATGTTACCTTGAAGCTCTGATAGCTGCCTTGGGTCAGGGCTCCCGCATGGCCTGGGGGCTGATCCAGATCTTAGTGAAGGCCCCTGTTACCTAGACATAGAGCCATCCAAAGCCCCATCCCTATGTGCAAGACTGCTTTCAGCAGCATTCACTCTTTAGCTCCCCATGACCATGCTCCTCCACCCTGTCACTTCTCTCCATGGGAAGGTGATGTCGGGGCAATGTGTGGCCAGGACCCAAAGTGGTAGTGGGTGCCCCCCTTCAGCCCCATTTCTTAATGCCTTTCTGTGTTGAGCAGGGCGAAGTCTAAAAATGGAGGGAGATCTCTGCGGGAGAAACTGGACAAAATAGGATTAAACCTGCCAGCTGGAAGACGTAAAGCTGCTAATGTTACCTTGCTCACATCACTTGTGGAGGGTAAGTGACTGTGAGGGCTCCTTTGGAAAGTATGCCTGTTGCTTTTGCTTAGTGGGAGAAGACTAGGTGTTGGGTTGTGTTTTGTTGGTTTTTGGTTTTTGTTCAGTTTTTTTTCCCCCAGGGTCGGTGCCACTTGTTGGCAATTGGAAGGGTGTTATTTTCTGTGCCTCAGACAAAAATGTTCATTGTGTGCCTTTCTTTTTGTTTTAACCTGAAGCGGGCTTGTGTGAGTCCTACAGACTCAGTGTTGGACTCTACCATTCATTTGCTTTTAAGTCTCTGAGCTAGATGCTTTCAGGGCCCTATTTTGCTCCCTTGTTCAAGTGAGTCATCCCTCCCCAGAGTAAGCAGAACTCACTGGGAGCAGCATGGGAAGGATCCCTCCTCCGAGGGGGTTGTGGCCTCAACCTTGTAAGAGACCCCTGAGTGCTGAGTTGGAAGTTTCACATAGCAGAGCCTTTAATGCTTTGCTGCACTCGTTCTGCCACAGGTGGACAACCAAGCAATTTTAAATGTCAGAAACTGCAGCTACTTTAAGTTTATTCTCCCTCCCTGCCTGCAGCCACATAAAAGTAAATCATTTGAGTTTTCTGACATCTGCATTTGAGAAATGCGTGACCATTACTTCCTGAATTAATTTGGGAATCCTTGACCTCAGCCATGAATTAATGGTGTCCCGAAAGCCTCAAAGTTGCACCACCACCACCAGCCCCCACTGCCTTTTGGTTCTCATTTTCAGAACACGTGTGCCTTTGGCTGTATCATTCTCTTCTGCTTTGCTCTGGCAAGAAAAGGTGCAACTTAATGTCTAGTGCCTTGGGATATCTTATGCTGTCGTAACCAGGAGGTGGGAAGCTCAAGAGTTTGCAGTCGTTTAGTTCTGAAGCCGTTGCTGTTGCAGTTGCTGCTGAAGCAGCCTAGCACAAAGTAAGCCCCAAGGCCTCCTCCTTTCCCCTCACTTATGGGTTCAACTGTGTTTTGGGCTGGTTCAGTCTGCAAAGTGCTTTTAAGCACCATGGGCTGCATGGGTTTGCTGAAGTTTGGTTGTGTAGTATGGAATTTGTTGCTTTGTTTTGTTGTCGCTTTGCATTCTGCAAGATGTTTCATGTTCAAAGGGATGGGGAAAGAAACGCTGTGTGGTGCCAGGCTTCAATTTATTTAAACACCAGGATTAGTGGCTCCAATATATTTATGCTGCGTGAAAATTACTGTCTTCGTGTTTCTGAAAAGGCTTTGCCATTGCATCCATGTGCTGTAGTGAAAATCACGAGCAGAAAACTTTTGTAAAAAGTCTAGATTTGGTAGATGCTTGACATTGCTTGTGATGTTAATGAATATGGAGCAGATTTTATGGTAATCTATTGTTCTGTTTGGCTTTCAAATACAATGGCTTTAAAAGAATGTGTTGTATTTTTTTTTTTGTAAACCAAAACAAAACCGGAGGCCCATCTCTGGATAACTTAGCGATGGTGGCTAATTTTTGGGGGGATGACAGTATAAACATTGCTGGGTCTTTGAGTCCTGTAGCTATGAGGCAGTTTCTGGAGTACTGTTATTGTTTATGATCCGCTCCATTTTATGGAAACAAGCTCACTGGACTGAGGCTTTGAAGCTCTAATTGGCGCATGCGTTCTTCCGGAGCTAGAGCTAATGGCAGGAAGCCCTGCAGTAAAAACCAACTGGTTCAGGAAATTAAAACCAAAGATTTGAAAATCAACAAAACAGACAGACTCAGTGGAATGACCCTAAAATTCTCATGGTTAATCGTTTGGGGGTGAACATATAATTATATGCGATCAAGTTAAATTTTAAACACTTAGCTGTTTAATGCATTTTATTTAGAAGAGCTCTAGGAGTAATTATGATCAATATTAATCATTGATGCATTGCAAAAGAGTATAGAGAGGTGGCTGACACACACAAACATTTCCAGAGTAAATAGCTGTGAATGAAATGTAGGTAAATGGCTCTGTAAAGGTATGGAGATGTAAATCTAAGCACACATTCGAGATGGATGGAGCCTGCCTGTCTAAAAGTATCTGTTAGTCAATGTAAACTTTGAAATCTTGCATAAGAATTTTTTTACTTGTAAGGATTGTAATGAAAATCCACATTTGCATTGCCCTGACTGAAGCAAAGAAAACTCCTCCAAGATAAGATGTGATTAGCATTTCTTACCCTACCTTTTTTCAGAGGAAAAAAGGGCCAAGCCTTTTAGAAGAAAAGCCCAAGTAGAATGTAGCCCACTTTTCTTTCTAATGGATGTTTGCCTCTGTGCCATGTGTACTGATGAGCTGTGTGTTTCTTTCCCATCCCTGCTTGTGCCTCCCTTTTCAGGAGAAGCAGTTCATCTAGCTAGAGACTTTGGGTATGTTTGTGAGACAGAATTTCCTGCCAAAGCAGTAGCTGAATTTCTCAACCGACAACATTCCGATCCAAACGAGCAAGTCACAAGAAAAAACATGCTTTTAGCTACAAAGTAAGACATTTACCTTTTTGGCATATTGCTCAGGAGTGAGGGGTGGGCAACAAACCCGGGTTTGGGGCTTTTATTTGTTAGCATTTGACACATAGCCAGTGGCTGATAGCTTTGCAAATGGTGAGAGGGTGTGTTTGCCCTCCTACTATAGGAAAACCCTATCACCCACCTTGGTTTCCATCAAGGCAGTTGTTGCAGATTACCTTGAAAGCAAGCCGTGAAAATTGTGGGTGGATGTTTAGTTAAAGAAAAAGCAGTAATTCTTCGGAGAAAACCAGGCCTTTTCACTTAGCTTCTCAATTTAGGTAGAAGAGGAAGTCTTCCTTTCCATTGACAGTAAAATAGAACCGACACATTAAACTGATCTGAGTTCATTAAAATCGCAATGGTTCTTTCTGCCTAAGTGGCTCTCCTACTCACTGAATATGAGGATATTAAAGATATATTTTCAACTCCAATCTGCACACAGTTAAAGTGCTAGCAGACTTCGCCATTTATGGAGCTGCCTAGGCTTCCAGGTGGCATGTGAGCAGAAAATGATAGTTTTGATATGTTTGCTGGAAATGAAAAGGGTTGTTTAGTAGCCCTCTAATTACCAATGGAGGTGTCACCAAAGGGCACAGTGCCATAGGACGCAGGCAGAAGATGGAAGCTGCTTTATGGGTGGAAGACATTAATATGGGTTTTTAGAATACAAACTGTTTCAACAAGCCTCTGAGCAATTTTGCTATAAGGTGTATTATTTCCCCAACCATTTGTGCAGTGAGAGTATGGTTTAACCTAACTTCTGCACCGTGCCCTTGTATCCTTTCTTCTTACCTCCCTGGAAGGAAATTTCCAGACCCCAGTTAGCGTCAGCCTTCCCCTGTGTGGGAATGTCCCCTTGGATTTGGAGATGTAGATGTATATACATAGATGTCACAGAATACCCTAATTTAGAGCCTCAGTTCCCCTCTTTGCCCTCGCTCTTCTTCCTGACACATAGGCATATTTTAGCCCTGTGAAGGAAGAGGCCCTCCCCTCTCTCCAGTTCCCTCCCAGAAAAGTGTCTTCCAAGATGCAGATAAATCCCTTTGGTTAGCGCACCTCATCTACTCCCTTCTGTCATGCTGGGGAACTTTAAACCTTGTGTTTGCTCCAAAACCCTGTTGGGCAGGGACATGTGTTTGTGGGGAGGATACAGGGGGCTGCAATGCTGGAGGTGCATGTATCTGTGTGCCCATTACTTGCCCGTGTGCTGGCCAGGGCCAGTGCATGATGTGTGTGCAAGCTTGTGTGTGCATGCAAGGTGAAGGGAAGAGGCTTGTGTGTGAAAGGGAGGTGTGAGAATTGGGGGGAAGGATGTGTAGAGAGGAAAGGGGAAAGGGAGAGGCAAGAGTGCGTGTGTGCTCGGAGCCAGTAGCCCCGTTGATCCAGGGGCTTGTGTAATCTAGCAGGGAGAATGCACAGGCTTTGCTGCCGCCAGTGATGGTTCATTTCTCTCCCTCTCTCTTGCCCTCCCTCCCTCCCTCCCTCTGTCTCTCTGCTCCATTTGTGCTACAGACAGATCTGTAAAGAGTTCACCGACCTGCTGGCTCAGGACCGATCTCCCCTGGGGAACTCGCGGCCCAACCCCATTTTGGAGCCGGGCATCCAGAGCTGCCTGACCCACTTCAACCTCATCTCGCACGGCTTCGGGAGCCCGGCAGTGTGTGCTGCTGTCACTGCCCTGCAGAACTATCTCACCGAGGCGCTCAAGGCCATGGACAAAATGTACCTCAGCAACAATCCCAACAGCCACACAGACAACAGCACCAAAAGCGGCGACAAAGAGGAGAAGCACCGAAAGTGAGGATCCCCCCCTCTCCTCCCCCTTCCCCCTCATAGCCCATCGATCCATTCATTTCCCTCCTCCATCTCCCCTGCACCCAGCACCCCAGGCTACAGCAACAGAATGAGCGTCCTTCTGCCAATCCTGTTTTCTGACTCTGCAGGACTGCTCTGCCCTCTCCCCACACCCCTTCCCAGCATCCACATTTCCATTTGCTCCCTTTTAACTTCTCCCTCCTCTCTCTGCTGCCACCACCGTTTTCACCCCGGTTTGGAGCCTAAGAGAACAGAACAGGGGGACGGAGCCAGCAAAGGAAAAAAAGTTCTGTCTTGAGTTTGTGAACTTTTTTTTTAAATAAAACAAAAGGAGAAAAAAAAATCACAAAAACAAAACAAAAAAGAAAAGGACTTTTTTTTTTTCTAAAAATATATTAAAAAAATAAAATAAAATAAAATAAAAAAAAAAAAAACCCAANGGAGCCAGCAAAGGAAAAAAAGTTCTGTCTTGAGTTTGTGAACTTTTTTTTTAAATAAAACAAAAGGAGAAAAAAAAATCACAAAAACAAAACAAAAAAGAAAAGGACTTTTTTTTTTCTAAAAATATATTAAAAAAATAAAATAAAATAAAATAAAAAAAAAAACCCAGAAAGAAATAAACAATACTTTAAAAATTCTATGAGCTTCACCGGACTGAATCACCACCTTCCCTTACATAAACTTCAGTTAAGATTGTAGCCATATTAAAAATTGAAAAACGTAAAACATAAAAAAAGAGGTGAAAAAAATACAATAGAAGCAGCAAACGAAAGGCAAAAAGGACTGATGACATTTTATCAGTATTGTGAATAAACTTGAACACAAAACACAAGCAGTTCCATGTCATATCTTCAGTTGTAGAACTTTTTCCTGTCCAAGGTAAAGTGACCAACTTGAACTTTCTATTGCAACACGATTCACGGTTATTATATAAGGGAATCAGTGTTCATGTATGTATATATTTATTTATGTGTAATTTAATGGGAATTGTAAATATGGTGAGTCTGTTTTAAGCCTTTTTTTATTTATCTGGTGATCTCGTTTACCTCTTGTTTAGTGGGTTTTAAATCTTCCCCTCTTAGTTCATCATGTGGTTCATGGTACTTATTTAGATATCAGAGGTTTTTTGGGGGTTTTTCTCTGGGATTCATCATTTTTAGCCCTGTTGTAGCATGTTAAAGGCGACAATGAAGCAGCTGAACAAATAAAAACCATGAATTTTTATATATAATTAGTATGACATTTAGTTTCTCATTGAAGATAAAATAAAGTGATGTTGGACCCTGGCAAGGTTTTTAAACATGTTAGTGGTTTTACAACCCTTATGTGTTGTGGAAAATGAAAGAAGTTATTTTCATCCACTGTCCTTTTCCCGAAAGCACCATCAGAGCAATAAATTAATGTTGTCTTTTAAAACAAGAGTTAGCTTTTCTTTCCTTTCGCCCCTCTTTTTCTCTTTTCTTTTTCCTTTTCTTTTGTTTTTCTCTTTTTCTTTTTTCCCTTTTTCTTTTTTTTTTTCCCAAAGAACTTCAAACATTTGGGACCACCTGGTATCCTGTATTTCCACTGGCCATATTGGAAGCAGTTATAGTTGTATTGTATTGAGTTGTGCTGGCAGTAGTCTCCATGCCTATCAATGTATCATAGTCCTTTGTTGCCCAGATAAATAAATATTTGATACGCTTTATGTCGATTTTTTTTTATTCAGTGGCTGTCTTTACCCAGGCGTATTTTTGTTCTTGGCAGTATTTTTTATTCAGTATGGTTACAGTAATTGAGTTTAACTCTCCCTTGACAATTGCTCCTTGCAATAAGCAGCTGAACCCATTGTTTCCCTCAAGTATAATAAAAACTTACTTTCAACTTGGAGTTCAGAGCAGGGTATCATTTAGATATTCCACTGAGTCTGTATTCAGACAAATGACACAATAAAGCACAATGTATTCTTTTGGATAAGAAATTGTCTGTACTACTAACAAAATGACACACTATCTTTTCTTTAACCAAAACATAATTTTATTTAAAAAAAAATAAAGTTTTATTTTATTTATGTTGACCTCTAGGTTTTTATTTATGTTCATATGTAGCATGTAGAATTACAAGCCTATAAGATTTTGTACATGTAGTTGTCCGACTGCCGAGCAGAGATTTAAAAAACCATTTTGAGAAAGGTGTTTTAACAAGAATCATTACCAAGCAAATACCAAAAATTAGGTGCTATGAAAAAAATTATGTACTGGTGAATCAGAGCCGGGTGCTCCCTCCCCCTCAACAAAGAAGAAAAGCTCTGTAGCTGATGCCAACAAAATCATCTCACGGTTGTGAACTTCAGTGAAATCTTGCAGGAGACAGATTATTTCTGATTGACGGTTCATGTTTTAGTGGAATGCACAGATTGACATTTGGAGGTGGTTGTGTTGGTTTATAAGGGCTTGAAATTTTTAACCAGAGTTTCTGATTGTGGAAACTGGTTGTAAAATAGGAAAGCTTGCTTTGGAAAAAAGACAAAAAAATTGAGTGTGCAATGGGCTGTAAAAACGTGAGAATGCAGACTTCAAATCTGTTTTCCTTGGCCCAGGGAGTAAGTGAAGTCAGGATCGGGCTGGATTATATTATATCATAGGAAGGGTGGCTTATGTGGTTCAGAATGTAAAGGCGTTTTAAGGAGATGGTCTCCTTTAAGTGTTGATGATGTTTTGATGGTGGTGGCGGCTGATTTTTCTCTCTTTCTCTTTCTTTCCCTCCCTCACTCCCCCCCCCTTTTTTTTTTCTCTTTTGCTCAGGCAGGAATTGAGGCGGTTAAGAGGGAGGTGTTTACAGTAAAGCCGCAAAGAGAATTAACATTTGCTCATATATTTTGACGTTTGCTAGGGCTGGTGAAGCAAAGCATTAGATAAAGACCAAGATGTTTCATTTTGCTTTGGTAATCTACTTATGGAAGGCAGTGTAAAATCAATCTTGCCATGCAGAAAGAGAGTTGGTGGAGTCTAAATTCTATTTTCGAGAGCCAGCCAGTTTATAAAAATGGTGAATATTTTTTTCCTATAAATTGAAAGTGGATCTTTTGAATGCAAAGCTGCAATTGTTTTAAAAACAGTTATTTATTATTTCCAAGAGAGACTGGTTAACCGTAAAGTAGATGTAACAAAATAATGAGGTGAATGAACCCTAACTGTACATATTCTTGACATAAATGAAATGCACAGTACTGTAGCAGGTGAAGTGAAGCATTGTCTATCAGGGCTGTTTTTCTTGGCTGCATCTCAGATTGTGTGTGGGATCCTAACCTCAGGCACAATAGCATTCATAAACAGCAATACATTGCTGCTCTTTCTACAGCAACACATAAATACTCATTTTTAAACGAAAACAATCTTATTAAATACCATTCATTCATATCTGGATTTACAGATGCTTGTTACTTTTTGAAACCTGTACCCAATATAATCATTTTATACTGGGCACTGTATAAAGCAGTCTTATGCTCGAACATTATAAGGTCATAATAAATAATGTTTTAAAGATATAATTAGCTACTTTATGCTAGGAGAGCGCATTTTAGGTATCCTTCTGCTGCATTAGCAAGCTACCAGAAAACAGGAATGAAATGACCTTGCATGGATATCTTTATTACTGTTATTTCTAAGGAAGGATTTTACAGGCGATAATGGAAATCAGACTAGCTTTGGTTCAGCCTCTTCTGCTGTGACCAATATGCAGTTACTAAAACGTGCTAATTACCTTAGCGTTCTTTGGATGCGTTTTTAACGTTGTGATCAAGGCACAGCGGTGAAATTCTAGGTCATGCTTTTATACACCAAACAAAAATCTGCTGTTATTTTCCACCCACACCTCCCCCCAAGATTGGCTGCAAGAAGGGTGAGTGGTGGCTGAATGTTAGACCATCACTGCCACACTAAGCTAATTCCTACACGTGAACCAAAATACAGCTCGGTGCTCTTTCACCGTGAACAAGGAAAGCCCTCCCCTTTGTACCGTAATTTACCCCACCCTCCAAAAATCAAATATTAATATAATTTGAGATCTAACTGGTGGAACAGTCATCAGGACAGCAATGCCCCGCAGCTGAAATAATATTTAAAATAGAAGGGATTTGACATTTGAGAAGTCAGTGGCTTGAAATACCCAGTTGTACTTAGCTAATTCAGTCCTTAACCTCTGGTTTCAAATAAATCAATTACAGTCGATTCCACTTCAGTTCAGAAGTGCACAAGGTTTTTAGTTAATTGAATACATTTTATTCACTTGCTAGGAGTATTCATTTATCCAAACCCTTACATTTAAAGACGATTTCTTTATTGTCCATGATAAATTTGACTGTGTAATCAGATCAGCTCCTTGTTTGTTTACCCGTCTTCTGCCTCGCATTTAAATTCCAGAATGTGCACTTCCCTTTCCCTCCTTGGTATGTGCCTGTCTCAGCCCAGACTAGATTCCCAGAGCGTGAGCTCTGGCGTTTGCAAAGTGTAGCTAAAATAACAAGCGCCCTTCCAATAGGAAGCAATGCAAAGCCCATCACAGCTAGTGAGGGCAGAGTGATTTAAACCAGCTCAATAATGTAACATGCAGAGTCATGAGTGTAAAAAATAAATAACGCCTCTGATTCTGTCCCGTCTACCTTTCCTGAATGTTTCTGCTCCCTGCCCTGGACATGGTGGGAGCTGTTAGCTCTTAAAATGGATTTGGAACTGGTTGGGTGTCAGCAGGAGAGGATTTTTGTTGTGTACTGGGCAGTGAAGTTGTGTCACTTATCCACTTTGAATGGATATTGTCATATGCTGTACTTTGAGTGTGTTGTTTGCTGAGTCCTGCTGGCGTTGGTTTGCTGTTTTGGAAAGGAAAAGGGTTAATTAGCGTCATTATCAATCACTAATGCTTGTCTAACGTGTCCAAAGAATAATCAAGTTAGGAGACTGCATGAAGCTAACATCTGCTTCATTCCAGCTAAAGATTTTTCCTTATATCGTTCAATTGTTGGAACTCCACACCGGTTTCAGGCTTTGTCAGGGCCATAAAGCAGGGTCAGATCGTTAGAAATCTAGAATGGAGGGGAAAGTGCAATATAAATAACAAATGGCTTCATTATTTGAGTTACAGGTGCAAGAATGGCCGTGAAAATGAGCAGGGATTACTAGAATGTGTTCCTTCTTTTTATCTCCAGTATGGAGGGAAAAAATAAATCATCCAAGCCCAGTTCTTAAATCATTTATTCTGCATAGGTTGCAGCCTCTCTATTTGAAATACTTAGTTAAGTAACCCTAATCTGCCAAAATAAGTAGTTTAAAGTAAGCAACTGGAAACAGAGAAAAAGTAAAAATCTTTCATGACCCATTACTAGTGTAGCCTTACCAGCTTCAGAATAGCAAAATATCCTTGTTTCTCCTGATTGAAGTTTCAAGGCTTTCTTGGGTGGCTGAAGTAGCTGATATTTCAGGCAGGGCAAATAGAAATATAGTTTATGGTGGTGATGAAGGTTTGTGTCCTTGAACTGTTACTGGTGCCTGGTGCTGTAGATAAAATGGTGACAGATCTGTGCCCTCTTACAACCACTGTAGTCACGTCTCTCTAATGTTGAGTTCAGCTTTGGTAGCCCAAAGGGCCAAAATTTCTTATCTAACCAACAGAGTGGTTAAAGCACCGTCACTGAATAACATGGTGTGGAAATCAGACCAAGGCTAAAGAGAGATTTCTAGTCAGGTAGGAGGCAGCTGCTGATTCCCAGTGGCACGTGTCTTTTAGGCCCTGATTTTTCAAGGCAAGTGCCAGCATCCAAAGCCTGTGGTTTTCCAATGCACGTTTGAGTCTCTCCCTCTTCACACCGAGGCCTGGAGGTTACTCCAAGCTCCGTGGTTGTCCTCTTCATAGTCACACAGCTCATTTGTGCAGGCATCTTCCAACCAAGGTAAGGAGGAAAAGCACAGCGTAAGTGAGGAAGAAATACTTTTCCATTTGGAGCAGGAAGGTGGAGGACTGTTAGTTGTGAAGTGTGAGCCATTTCACTGTCATTCCTTGAGTGTGCTGCTTATATCCTAGTTTCCATAGGAGATCTGCAGTGCCTACAGGAAGACCTTCCATGTCCAGAGATGCTCTTAAGCCCCATTGCTGCTGTTGCTTGTGGAATAGTTAATTCCCTTTCTAATACTCTATTGAAAGCAGATGCAGGGGCTCTGAATAGAGTTGTTTTCTAGCAGGAGTGTGTGCTGTGCTATTACACTTGCAGGCTGAGGGATGTGTGTTGCTTCTACACGATGTTTTTGGTTATGTTCCTACCCGCTTGTTCATCCTACAAAACTTCCTGCCTTGGCGCTGCTTCAGGCACAGCCCCCTCTTCTCTGTGTATGATCCACCCTGATCCTCAAAGCTGAGGATAAAGAAGCAGAGGTGTGAAATATTTGGGGCACGTTTCTGGTTGTAGAGCAGAGCATTTTTTGGAGCTCCCAGGAGAAAAGGAGCTGTGTTCTCTTTCCTTCTCTTTCTTTCTCTCCCTCCTTCCCTCCCTCCCTTTTAAGCATGCTGGCAGGCTTTCCTCCTTCCATCACATCCTCAGTGCCCTCTGCCTTGCTAATAGGTGCTGCTCCCTGTGCTTGTCCTGTCTGTCTTCTTGTGCTGTGGCCATTTCTCTCATGTGATGGAGGTTGTCGCTCTGCTCTGCAAGCAAGGCAGCTTGGCTGATAGCTAGGGAGATGCCCCATGCTGCAGCACATGCTGGTGCACCCTAGCAGGGAAGGGCTGTACTGGGGTGTGATGGCAGGATCTGTGTCTTGCCTCAGAACTCCTTCTCTCATTAGGCCTAATGAGCTGCACTGTAATAGTGCTTAAAAAGGTGCTCCTGCCACTCCTGCGCATGTTTTAGAGCCTATGGCTCTTGGTATGGGCGTAGATGACCCAGGCCAGAAGCTAATGGCTGTCACTTTGCCACAGGGCCTGGATGCAGGCTGCTCCTTGGGGTGTAGGTGTTTGGGGTGGGAATGGGCTTCTTCCCCTCCCTGCACCCTTGTGAGTGCTCGTGTCCATGCTTCTGGAAAAGGTGGGGTTTTGCAGGAAGCTGGAGAAGGGGAGCAAAAGCAGGATGGTGGATGCGGCTTAGAAAAAAATCAGGTGGAAAGGGGGTAATTGATGTTTTTGCCTTGTGTCTCTGGGAAAGCCTGGACAGGCCCCTGGTAGGGGGGATAGAGATCACCTTGTCCCTCACTACAGCTGCTTTTGGAAAGTTTCCTGGGAAAGGTTTGGGGAAACTGGAGCCTCCAGCAGAACTGGCTGCTGCTACAACCCTCTTGGAGGCCGGCTGTTTATTTGTTCTCATTGTCATATCCAGGGAGGTTTTCTACCTAGGGCACCTCTTTCTCTCTGCCTATCTGTGTGCTGGTGTGTAGAGCTGTTCATGAGTGTGACTGTACGCAGAGGTGTGCATGTGTCTATGGGTGTTTGTGTGCATGTGCGTGCTATCTATTTATCTTTATGGGTGTGTGTATTTATCTCTTCATCCTGAGACTTTTGGAGAGGCTGGGAGAAGAGGGGGTGGGGTGGGCTGTCTCCCGGATAGTTGATATTCCAGGTTCAGCCTCTTTCTCTGCTCTCATTCTCTAAACCCAGCCAGGGGGAGTGTCGCCCCAGGCCGAACATATGCTTCTTTCCATTGCACTAATCCACCTTCAGCGTGGAGGAATAATTGCTCGAGTGTCCATGGCTTCTCGGCGCTTTGTCCCTCGCTGGCTCCCATCAGCTTGGCACACGCCATTTCAATCAAATCCTTTCAGACCCCTGTCTCCTTTTATCACGTCCCCGCTCCGGCGAGAGGAGGGAGGAGAGGACCGGGCTCCCCGCAGCCCCGGTGGGGCTGAACCCCTTGTCCTCCCGCCGGGAACAAAAGGGGCCACGGAGCAGCATCACCGGGCTGAGTTTGCTCTGGCTGCAAAGGAGTACGTTGTTGATGATGATGATGGAAAAAAGAAAAGGGAAAAAAAAAAAACCCAAAACCAAAATAAAAGCCACCCTCGGGGTGGTTGAGCTCTTTGCCCTGGTGCGGGGAAGAGGGACAGCTCCTGTAGCCAGCTCGGCCATCCCAGCCGTGCCGTCGGTGCAGGGAGAAAGGCTGGGGACTGTGTGCGTGAAACATCCACCTCTCGGCTGCTGTGCTGCTGATGACAGGGCAAGGGCTGGGAATTAGCGGCTGGAAAGCTCCCGCGACCCTCCGTGGCTTGGGGAAAGGGGTTCTGAAAGAATCTGCCCTCTCCCCGGCTTCCCCCCCCTCCAATGACGGGACAGAGCCGCTAGGCGAGGGCGACGGGCAGGGATACTCCTGCCCCCCGTTCCGGCCGGCTCCGAGGCCCCCGGAGGAGCGGCGTGGGGCTGGTGCTCTGCCCGGCGGCACGGACAGGCTCCATCTCTCATTCATTCGTTCGTTTGTTTGTTTGTTTATTCCCCCCCCCCCCCTTTGCCTTCCGGCTGGGGGGC
>NDXB01009467.1:1465-18475 GCA_002631895.1 Agapornis roseicollis
GGGGGTTCTGGGCTCAAGCGCTCAATGAAGCTGGGTCATGGGGAGCTTCTCCTCACCCAACACCCAGAAGTTCTTCTCCTCAAGGCTGCTCCTTCCAATGTCTGCCTGGCCTTGTCAGGTACAATTTGCCCTTAGTGAAGCCATGTTGGCTGTCATCACCCACCTCCTTATTTTCCATGTGCCTTAGCTTAGTTTCCAGGAGGATCTGCTCCATGATCTTGCTGGGCACTGAGGTGAGACTGACCAGCCTGTAGTTCCCCTAGTCTTCCTTCTTAAAAATGGGTTTGTATTTACCCTTTTCCAGTCAGTGGGAACTTCACTGTCAGGACTTCCCAAATACAATGCATGAGGCTTGGCAACTGCATACACCAGTTCCCTCTTGCAGATGCATCTTGTCAGGCCCCACTGACTTGGGCACTTTCAGGTTCCTTAGAAGGTTTTGAACCTGATCTCATACAGCAGTTTTTCATTCTCCCCGTCCCTGCCTTTGCCTCCTGTGACTTGGGCAGTGTCACTGGAGCGCTTGCTCGTGAAGACCGAGGCAAATGAGTATCTCAGCCTTGTCCATATCCCAGGTAACCAGGTCTCCTGTTTCCTTCCAGACAGGGCGCACGTTTTCCTTAGTCTTCTCTTTATTTCCAGTGTACCTATAGGAGCTTTTCTTGTTGTCCCTGTTGTCCCTGGCCAGCTTTAATTCTATCATCAGATTGGTATGGTCCATACTGCTAACACATGAAGTGGTCCCTGCTGCTTCACTGCTGTTTCCTTGGAGAGGATTGGGCCCAGCTGCTCAGACAACACACATTGCCCCAGCAGATGAATACTGCTCTGTTCTCTGGCTTGTGGCCCAGCACATACATCCTGAGCTGCTGCCATCATACTAGTACAGAAGGAATGAACTGGGATTAGAGGCATTTGGCTACCTGTCACCTATAGCCAAAAGCTGTCGGCACTGCTATGAAAGAAATGCCTAGAGCTGAGCCCTGTCTTCATTCCTCCTTGTGCCTGACCTTCAGGATTGCTCTAATCTTAGTTTCCTCTTTGTTACCCATTCAAGAACTTCATCCCAAACTGGGTCATGATGCTCCTCTTATGCTTTGTGCATTGATTTATGTCTGCAAAAGACTGTCAGAAGCTGCAAGGCAGAGAGTAAGAAGGCTCTGCATAATCAACGTGTTTATAACTGTAAGCACTGTGGTCCCTGCCACCCACTCTACAGGGGCAGAAGCTGAAGTCTGTGGTGGGGCAGGAAGTTGTGTTGTGAATGAATGCAGACACACTCCATTCCTCTTCCTACTTCCATCTCGGACCTCACCCAGTGAGCCCTGTGTGATGGTGGTGAAGAGAAGAGCATACCTTGAGTACAGTGAGCAGGGGTGATGCAGCTCTGCAGTGATTGCTTCCCATCTGATCAGCAGCCAGAGGACATTCACTTACAGGTCTTCAATAGTTTAGATTGGACCTTTCAGGCTGCCAAGAATATGATACCAGCAAAATGGGAGAGATCCCAAATGAGCAAATAGAGCTCTTGTTGACAGAAGGGATGTTGGCTGATGCCTCATAGCCAACTGAAGATAAGTCATTTTAGAGGAGCTGTAGAGGGCCTTGTTTTCTAGGAGGAAGAATGGGTGCCTTCCTCTCACTCAAGCTCAGCTACAGTGAGCAGGCTGGGTGATACAACCTGCTGAGCCTTATCCAGTTTGGAGTCCACACTGGGAAACATGTCCTGGTGGCATATCCTGAAAGGCTGTGTTTACATCTTTAAAATCAGCATTGGGTCCTAAAGTGCTCTGTGATGTAGGTCTGCAGCCTGAGAATACTCCAACACATCTAAGGACATCATCATTCAGGTTTTCAGTGATGTCCTCTTCTAGGAGAGTGGAAAATATCAAGCTTTCATTTCCTAAATGACATCTTCCTGTGATGCTGTCTGATCTGGTAAAGGGCTGTATTTGGTGGGGGATCCTGAGTTCACTCAGTGCTCAGCTCTTTTCAAGGAGGCTAAGAAACTTGTAAAATCAGACCTTTGTTTTTGTCTAGTAATAAAAAATGAGCTATGTAATTGCTTTTCATTGCGTAGGGCTTGCAGCTCTGCTCTGCTTCAGCTGTTAGCACTGAAAAGATCAGGTAGGGCCGAAGAAAAGCAGATCAATGAGACTGCTCCTGCTGCTTCTGAGAAAATCATCAAGGGGTCATTATTCTGTCAAAACCACGATTTTCCTGTTACTGACATCTTCTTACTCTTAACTCCAGTGTGTTCTTTATAGGTTCTGATTAGACATCATGACAAGCAAATGCTATTGACATTGACAATGGCCACAAGTCAGCCTGGTCTAAGACTGCTGCCTCTGAGGGACTTGCTGCTCCGTGACCCATTTGGAGAAGTCTTTAATTTCCAAGAAAGGACATGGTTTTAACAAGTGCCTGACATGCAGACTTTGATCAAAGATGGTAGATAGGAGTCAAATGCTCCCCATGAGGCCAGGCAGTGCTTTACATTCTGGAATCCCCATTGGTTTCAAATATGTCTCTACAACCAGTGCCTTTTTAATATTTAGCACATTTACCCAACACCTGCAACTGCATTGACCTTTATAAATGCAGGATGGCCTTTAAAGGGAAAACTATTAGGACTCTGCATTATGGTGAGGACGTTTAAATGGAATTGGCAATTGCCTGTAGAAATGCTCTTACCCCTTCTCAGTTGAAACTCTGTGTGTGCATTTCTGGGTTACTAAATAGGGGGGTCTTTTGTTTCCCTCTTGTTTCTAGTTTCAGTAGGTTATGAGTACGAATCCTGTCCTGACTTGATCCTGTGGGAGAAGAGGACAGCCGTGCTTCAGGGTTATGAAATTGATGCTTCCAAACTTGGAGGATGGTCCCTGGATAAACACCATGCCCTCAACATACAGAGCGGTAGGTTGTCTGTAACACATAACAGGAATTACGTGCTGTTGCAAGGCCTCGTTGCTCCTTATCACTAAGAATTCAAGGAAAGAAAAGAAACCTGCTCAACAAATGCACCCTCTCGTATGTTTTCCTAGCATTTTATTTCTAGTATCCTACATTTAGAAGCAATTTGGTGTGTGTAAATGCAAAAGGAGCTTGCCATCATGAAGTGGTTGAATGTTGGCACGTGTGACTTTGTAGTGTCTTAAAAGAAGGGTATTAACAAGGAAAATAGTCCTAAAATAATACCACTGAGTGTAATTCCACCCAGGCCCATCCTCCAATGTGCAAGTGTACTTGAAGACATGAGAGGCTTCACGGGACATAAGGGAAAGTGGTCAGGGTCCTTGAAGGCTGCTCAAGACTGAGGCTGGTCAGAACCTCTTTAAAAGACAGAAGCACTGTGTCCCCCTGGATGGTAGCAGTGATATAGGAGCAAACATCTAATTCAGCCCACATCACTGCTGAAAACACTGCACTTACAGGGAACGTCAGCAGAGCTTCTCTAAAGCTTTGCAGGTGAAACGTTTCTCTACAGAGTGCACCACGGTCTTCTTGTCCCTTGTCTTTCCATGAGCTGTGTAATTGCTTTTTACCTGGTAAGCTCCAAATTACAGGGCAAGCAGGGACAGAAAGGACAGGTAAGAAGTCATGAGATGCTGAAAAGTCTCTTTCCTTCAATGTTAAAGACAGTCTTGTTCTCCCAAAATACTTTTGTTCTGCCAAAAATGCAATGGGTCTGTAAGAAATACTCCAGATAAGGGGCTCCTCATTAGAAGCCATCACAAAATAACACTGTGAAAGGTGATAAACCTCCTTTGCTACACGACAAATTCCTCTTCTGGGATTGCCAGTTTGTGCTCCCTTTGGTCTCAGTCTGTCTTTAATGGCCTCATTCCTGTTTTCTCTCCTTAGGCATCCTACATAAAGGAAACGGGGAAAACCAGTTTATCTCCCAGCAGCCGCCTGTAATTGGAAGCATCATGGGTAACGGCCGCAGACGTAGCATCTCTTGTCCAAGCTGCAATGGTCTTGCAGATGGGAACAAACTCCTGGCTCCTGTTGCCCTAACATGTGGGTCTGATGGAAGTCTTTATGTTGGAGATTTCAACTACATCCGAAGGATCTTTCCCTCTGGCAATGTCACCAACATACTGGAGCTGAGGTACGCTCTACTGAATGTGCCCATTATAATTATGCCCTTAAGTTCTGCAGAAATCTGATGTATCCAAAAGGAAAGTGAGCAAAACTCTTAAAGAAACCCCACAGGAAAACAGGAAGCTGCCCAGATTTGCCCCTTCTGCAACTCTGCTGACTTTGATTTACGCCAGAGAAACACAGAAATCTATCACACCCCCAAAATATTGGCACATTATTGTGCCACTAAATCAAACTGTGTTGAAGTCTGCCCTTTGTGTAGCTAGAGACCAGTGGGGATCCTTAACATTAACAATCAGCCCCAGAGATGACCTAAAATGATGAGATGACTTGAAAGGGCACAGCACGATTATGATATGTTAATCAGAGGTTAATATGTTAATTAGAGGTTAATCAGGGCAGATGATCATTCATAATTCAGACAAGTTGATCGCTTGAAGTAGTCACAGACTGGGTCTTTCTAGTTGTGTTTCATGGGGACAAAGTCATCAGCCCCCCTCAGTTCTTACCTGAAGAGCAGTGTCAGGGTGGACATATAGGTGGATCATCTGAAAGGAAGTGAAGTGTCTCTTTTAAACCCCAGATTACAAAGGAGGAAATATATACACTAGGAGAAATAGGGAGGATGGGGAAGGAACATCCATTAAAAACAAGGAGGGAGAGGGAAAAATAAAGATTTGCATCAAGTTCTGATGAAATTAAATAGATGGTGACTGAAAATTGCCAACTGACTTCATTGGGGATCGTTTCACTATCTATCTATAACAAATACAATTACCCTTTTCAAAGCACCAGGGCCTAATTCTAGACTCTGCGTGGCTGGACATGACTGACTCCAGGAAAGTCAGTAGAGTTAAATGAGTGTTTCTGAATGAGTCATCTCTGCTTGAAAGGCTCAGCCTGATGTCCTGAGAGGTCGATATGAGGTTAGCATGGCAGGGAGGTTCATGTTCCCGTTTGCCTCTCAAGATCTGGCCTGACAATTAGAATGTTCCCAAAAGTAGGAACCTCCCTGCTTGACTCACATTTATTGTCCTGGTTGCTAAGGACAAAAGTAAGGCTTCTTTTCTGCAAGGACTGCCATGTAGAAGCTTACTCCACAGCTTCCTAGAGCAGCAGTGCCCCATACAGCATTGGTGTGTATTTCCATTTGCTCCACAAGGCCACATACAAAAAGAGCTGATCTGCATAAAAATTGGTGCAAGATCCCACTAGTCCCTCATTTACAAACACTCCAGAGTCCTTAGACCTTGCTGAAGGTCTTATTTGACACTCAGAACCACAGCCTTAGATCACTGTGTATGAGAAAACGAAGGCCAAACAGTCAGCACAAGGCTGGCACATACAGAATAGCTGTCTTGGTATGCTCGCAGGGCAATAAGGGAATCAGGAGGAGTCATTGAGTTAGGAAGCCCACAGTGAGATATTTACCTCTCAGAGGCCTGGGATACCTTTTGAGTCAATAAGCAAGCCCTGGATTCTTGCTGTTCCATTGTGGTACACGAGAACATCGTTTCTCTCATGTTTGTAGGGTGAGAAGCTGCAATAAATCTTCAGACCTGGTCCACGTTAAAGAATGTAATATTCTTCCAGTGCCAAAAAGTTGTTGTAATGACTAAAGGTGAGATTTCCAGAAGAGCTTAGGTGATTTGGGGCCTAAATCCTAGTGCAACTGAGTGGGATTAATATCTCATTCCCAGAAGTACAAGTTTGAGCACACAATCCCTGTTTCATTGTCAGTGGAAATACCAGACTCAGGTGGAGGTTTTGCAGAGCATTTCCTCATTGGGCAAGAGAGAATTGGAAGCCTTGACAGAGTGGCCTTGTTGGCTTTTGTGCAGAGCCACAGAGTGAAATTCACTCCAGAGTTAAACCTGCCAGAGTGATTGCTGCTTCATCTGTGCAAACACTTAGGTTACTGGATCTAATGAACGTTGCTTCACTCTGGTGTGCTATAAACTGAGTGGACTCAGATGCCAGCTGATCAGGAGCTATGGAGGAAAGCCATAGAGTTTGCTTGTGTGTTCTCACATCAGCATCCCTTCAGAGATTTGCACCTTCACTGTTTGGGTGTTCGGTTTTGTTTGGGGGGGCATCTTCTGAGTGTAGTGTTCTTTTGTGGAGAGGAAAGCAAACGGGATGTGGTTTATAGGTAACAGCAGATGGGTACGCAATAGATCCATGAGAAATGCCCAGCTCAGCGCTAGTTCAGTCGTTTGGGCTAAAGTTCATGAGATTTTGGCAATGAGCTGCCACCCATAACTGTGCAACTGTTAAGTTACCTTTGTCACACACAAGGTATTGATTTGAGCAGAAAAACCTGTAATGATATCTGCATATGCTCAGTACCACTCTGAATGATCCAGTCTGCCTGATCCTATCTCTTGGCTAAGTGAATACCTCCAAGCAGGTGAGATCACGCTTCCTTTGTGATGTGCAGCGGTACATAAGTGAGCTCACTGCCAAGTAATATCCAGTATAAAATATATCAGTGTCATTCCAGCTAAGTCTTTATTTATTATTGCATTGTATGATACAGTTACTGTCAAGTTTTCAATCTGCTAATAATGCATCGAACTGAGCTGCTAACACCTCGTTCTTTCTTCTATTCCCTGCTTTCCTGTCTTCTGTCAGAAATAAAGATTTCAGACATAGGTAAGCCAACCAGTAGAGAATTCTTCTGCCACTCCCTGTCTCGTTGCATGTTGTTACACAGTGATCCACAAGTGCCATTTCCAGCAAATGAAGCTGCCGTGATTAAAACTGGCATAGGCAATCAGTCATCAGAACTGGGAGCCATTAATCACAGAGCAGAGTCACACAGATTTCTGCCTGAGCTGTTATAGCTGTAGGCAGGGGAAGTATAGACACAAGGGGAACAAGAGGAGGAGGGTGGAAGGAAAACTGGGTGGGAATGAGCCAAGAAAGTGAAATGGGGACAGTATCAGGATACAGATCACTGGAATAGGTAGGATGGACAAATCATTCTTATATGGTGACATGCCTTTGAGTTTTGGAGAGTTTTAACAGGGATAAAGAAGGGTCAGATCTACCCCAGCATCACCCACCTAGGGAAGCAAGTGTTTGTTACTTTGATTAGTCTGAGCTCTTCATACAGAGCTTTTGCATGTGAAAGTGTGCCAGGCTCAGATTGGAGGCAGTGCAACTCAGAACCTTAGCCAGGAGATGCAATAAAGAAAGGGAAAGAGTAGTGACAAGAAAACAAGGTGGAAAAGAGACTCCTAAATTGGAGCTTTGTCACTAAGGATATTTGTCACTTGGGTTCACTGGAGTTTCACTGGGTTTGAGCCAATCAGTTGCATTCGGGAAGATGTCAACCTCCTGTCACTATCTGTGTTTGCAAGGATTGCTCTGGCTCTGACAAGTTTCCCATCCTTCCCCCTGGTTGCTTTCTAAATTAGAAGCTTAGACTGTGGAGTTGGGCTTATTTCACACATTTTTATATATATATGAAATAAACCATATATATATATGGTTTTCTTTTTGCATTTGAGATTTTTCTTGCTACATGCTTTTAATTTCCAGTTTCTTTGACTTCATAGAGGCTATGCAAACCCAGAACCGTTCATTTTATCTGCATGTCTGGAAATGCAATGGAGTAGAAACTGGCTTTTTGTTTTCTTGCCAGAACATTAATAAAGGGCTGAGCTTCCACAGCATAATGGGCTGGCCCAAAGCATCTGTTAGCAGGGCTGGGAGGTCGGTGCACAGAACCTTTGCACTGACTGTCTTCATCAGGCTCAGTTCCAGCCCCCCAGCTCCCCCTTTCACATCATTTGAAGGCAATAGAAAAGCTCATTTCTCTTTAGAACAGCCAGGTTGTATCCTTAATGCCCTAGAAATACACCGCCACTAACCTGCACCTGCTTTGACAGCAAAAAGCAGCAGCCAAATGCCTGTTAAAAGAGGAATTTTTATATATGAAGGCAATAACTGAGTGAAGATGTATGGACTGGCCACAGATGCTGCAGATGCCACTAGAGCCTTACTAAGTTGGCAGGATTTCAGCCTTCAGGCAATTCCTAAAGACCAAGGAATGAAATGATAGAAAGCCCAGACATGCCTGCTCCAGTGCATCCAAAGGGAACCAGTGAGGGAGGAAGGAGGTGAGATCAAATATTCCCAACTGTGAGTGCATTAAGGGAGTCATCCCTAAGAGCTGACATCATTTCTGTGTCAGTGTGAGGTGTCCCTGCCCATGGCAGGGGGTTGGAACTGGATGATCTTAAGGTCCTTTCCAACCCAAACCATTCTATGATTCTATGATTTGCCATAATACTTCATGTTAGGAAGCCTCTTCATTCCTGAGCCATAGGGAAATCAGTCGGTGTATCCTTAGCTCTAGTGCTCTAAGCTCCAGAAGCTTGACACCATTGATAGGCAAAGGGTGAGATCCACAGGACTGAATCCTAGTGGCTTGAAAAAGCTGCAATCCATGTGTAAAAGCTTCCTCACTTCAAGGGAAAGAATTCCTCCTCACTGCATAGCCTGTGGTGAGCCTGATCTCCAGGGGCTCTGGAGCTACCAGCTAAGAGGCTTGGCTGTACAGCACAGTATAGGTCACCAAAGTCTAACTCCAATATAGCTGTATGTAGAACATGGAGGATGTTAGGGGGACCAAAAAGCATCACCAAATTGTGCTGCCTACTGATTTTACACCCATCTGGCATTCACTACTAGATGAATAGGAACCAGCTCCAGTGTGTCTGTGTATAGATCTCTCTAGATGGGCTTATAGAAGCTGAGGACTCTTTTCCAGCATGGAAATGAAACTTTGCAGTTAATTCTCATTATCTTTTCCCTGCAGGAACATGGAGGGCACTGAGGCATTTCTGCCTTGTAAATACACAAAAAGTGGCCACACTTAACTAGATNATAATATGTATATAATGTATATAATATATATGATAATACATATTATATATATAATTTTATATAAATAATAAAGGGTATCCAAAATATAAAAAGCATACCCACAAAAGACATGGAGTGAGGAGTGAGGTGACCATGTTTGCACAAATAAGTAATCTAGCTGATAACATTGAACCAGCACTTCTTATTGCANTAATTTCCAGTTTCTTTGACTTCATAGAGGCTATGCAAACCCAGAACCGTTCATTTTATCTGCATGTCTGGAAATGCAATGGAGTAGAAACTGGCTTTTTGTTTTCTTGCCAGAACATTAATAAAGGGCTGAGCTTCCACAGCATAATGGGCTGGCCCAAAGCATCTGTTAGCAGGGCTGGGAGGTCGGTGCACAGAACCTTTGCACTGACTGTCTTCATCAGGCTCAGTTCCAGCCCCCCAGCTCCCCCTTTCACATCATTTGAAGGCAATAGAAAAGCTCATTTCTCTTTAGAACAGCCAGGTTGTATCCTTAATGCCCTAGAAATACACCGCCACTAACCTGCACCTGCTTTGACAGCAAAAAGCAGCAGCCAAATGCCTGTTAAAAGAGGAATTTTTATATATGAAGGCAATAACTGAGTGAAGATGTATGGACTGGCCACAGATGCTGCAGATGCCACTAGAGCCTTACTAAGTTGGCAGGATTTCAGCCTTCAGGCAATTCCTAAAGACCAAGGAATGAAATGATAGAAAGCCCAGACATGCCTGCTCCAGTGCATCCAAAGGGAACCAGTGAGGGAGGAAGGAGGTGAGATCAAATATTCCCAACTGTGAGTGCATTAAGGGAGTCATCCCTAAGAGCTGACATCATTTCTGTGTCAGTGTGAGGTGTCCCTGCCCATGGCAGGGGGTTGGAACTGGATGATCTTAAGGTCCTTTCCAACCCAAACCATTCTATGATTCTATGATTTGCCATAATACTTCATGTTAGGAAGCCTCTTCATTCCTGAGCCATAGGGAAATCAGTCGGTGTATCCTTAGCTCTAGTGCTCTAAGCTCCAGAAGCTTGACACCATTGATAGGCAAAGGGTGAGATCCACAGGACTGAATCCTAGTGGCTTGAAAAAGCTGCAATCCATGTGTAAAAGCTTCCTCACTTCAAGGGAAAGAATTCCTCCTCACTGCATAGCCTGTGGTGAGCCTGATCTCCAGGGGCTCTGGAGCTACCAGCTAAGAGGCTTGGCTGTACAGCACAGTATAGGTCACCAAAGTCTAACTCCAATATAGCTGTATGTAGAACATGGAGGATGTTAGGGGGACCAAAAAGCATCACCAAATTGTGCTGCCTACTGATTTTACACCCATCTGGCATTCACTACTAGATGAATAGGAACCAGCTCCAGTGTGTCTGTGTATAGATCTCTCTAGATGGGCTTATAGAAGCTGAGGACTCTTTTCCAGCATGGAAATGAAACTTTGCAGTTAATTCTCATTATCTTTTCCCTGCAGGAACATGGAGGGCACTGAGGCATTTCTGCCTTGTAAATACACAAAAAGTGGCCACACTTAACTAGATTCTTCCTTTTTTGTTTCCATTCATACCTTAGAGAAGCAAATCTATCATTAGAGGCAAAGAAGCATCTCAGAAAACTGCTCTGGGATCAGATCAAAAGTCCTTTGCAGTCCCTGGGTTGGCTTATGGCATCGCTATGAAGTTTTATTATCCAGCCTGTGACACTAAGAAGAGCTTTGGGCATCACACACCAACTGAAAACACTAAAAGGCCAAGTGTAAATTCAGCTCAACTGTACTGCATGGCCTCCTTATGTATTAATCTATTGAATGTCACCCAGGGAAAAAGAAAAAGACCAGTACCTCACACAAGCTATAATAAAATCCTCTGTCTGTGAGCTGCAGGGTGCTTCCTATGGGGCCATGGAAACACAGCCCTGCTCAACATAAAGCACTTGGCTGCAGGAATTTGGTGGTTCTTTAGTCACCAGCAAATGCATGTGGGCAGCAAGGCTCAGGGGGGGTTACAGAGGTGGTTTTGTGTCCCTAAACAGACACATCAGAGCCAGTGAGGCCCCAGGGGTTTATTCAGGTCAGATGCGATGGGTAAGTAACCTTGGTGTCTGTGGAAGCCAGAGCCATACTGATGCCATTAACAGAAGTTGGCCTATACAGTAGGTGGTAGATGCCCTTGCATTTGGGTAGCTAAGGTGCAGTTCGTCTTGTAGGATGAATGTTTTAAAGTAAGTCATCCAAATCACCTCCTTAATGATGCTACTTTTCTCTACTGCCTATAAGGGGACTTAAGGCAGTGAGTTCAGATGTTAGCATTCACCCCATACGTACCTAAAGCTCAGTGAGATGAATCCCCTGGCATTGAATAGAAGCCAATAAAAAGGTGCAGTCCACTGTGCTGACCTATTATATCCAGCCTGCTGAAAGCAGGGACCATCTCCCTATTCTCATCTTTATTCCTTAAATACCGGCTTCCCACTCTGGAGCAGGACGTTCCTTCCTCAGACTCCTCCAAAATAAGGGGATAATATCAACCTTTGCTTAAAGCCTGTGCCTCTATTATATGATACCAGAAGCAATCCGTGAGTGTCCTGTGTCTGCCTATTCAACCAATTTATCACTGTGCTTCCTTATGCCTGTGCGTAAGGAATCATCTAAAGCTCTTTAAAATGGAGTTTGAATTTCTTCACATATCTGCAGAGCTCCCCATAGTGCTAGCACTATCCTGTCCAAAGAATGAGAATGAAGAAAGGAAGGGGACAAGGCAGGTGTATGGGAGAACATACATGTAACCCCATACAACCCCACACAACTGGGATCACTGTGGGCTTGGAAGATTTCCCTGTGTTTTCCCAACACATCAGGGGAAGCAGTATCACCTCCATTTCACCTGGGGCTACAGGACAGCTTCTGCTTATGAACCTGTCGTCAGTCCCAGTGACTACACCATCATTGCCAACTAATGCCCACCAAAGTATCTGTTCTTGGCTAGGAACCAGCCCTCCCCAACCCTGCAACTTTGGTTTGCTGCTTCAGGGGCTTTGAATATCAATGCAGTGCTCAGGGTTTCTTATACAGAGCTTTAATTGCTAAAGGAACACTCTGAATGGCTAATGAGCTCTGCACCCACAGCCACTCTTGGTAGCAATATCAATGTGGGGGATATATACTCTAAGACTACAAACACTGTACCTGATTAAGTCTTCTGAACAGTAAGGAGTCCTGTCGTTTGTTTTGGTCTGTTAGCTAACTGAGCAATGAGAGAGGATGAAAGGGGAAAGAAGCTTCTCTTTGCTTCTTCTTGCTTTGCCTCAGGCAGATTTGTTTCACTTGTTGTTCAGTTCAGTCCAATATACCACTTGGATTTGCCTATTGATTGTGGCTTTGAACAAACGGCAAAGCCCCAGCGTTCCCATCCGCAGTGCTCATGCATTATCACAGGTGAAGGGAAGCGGTTTGGGACCTTTACATTACTTAGTTAGCATCTCTCATCCTGACGCATCTCAAAGAAAGTATTAAACAAAAGCTGCAGTGTGTAACACTGCCATTTGGACAAGGGCAGAGCATGACATCTTCCCAACACAGTGCTGAGACCTGTTGGCAGAGGCAGCTTGACAATCCTTAACAGTTTGTATTTTACCTTCCCAAAGCATTCCAGGTTGAATATTTCATTGTCTGCCCACAAAATATAAAGAGGATACCCACAAAATATAATTTTATATAAATAATAGATNGCTTGCACAAATAAGTAATCTAGCTGATAACATTGAACCAGAACTTCTTATTGCATACACAGAGATAAAGTTTGTGTGTTGGGGGTGCCCATACCATGAATATCATTAGGTTTAGAAAGGTAATTGCATGACTCAGCTCGCCAGATGAAATCCAGACCCAAATGACCCAAGAGTATTACCACGCCATGGGTAGGTTAACCAAAATCAGTTCCTAACCTACCTGCTCCAAGGCACATTTGCTAGTCAAGGTGTGTGTGCCTCTGTGGCATCCAGCTATGAAGAGGATGAAAGGTTGAACCAGTGATTGTGAACTTTGAATTCACACCTACTTTTTGCAGCATCCAGATTCAGGACCCCATTAATAAAACTGCACTTGGGTTACCAACAACAGCTCCAAGTATGACCTTAATATGACAGGTTTTTACTTAGTATATATAGTACCATCCAGCTTCTCTGCTGGATGAATGCTCTGCTTTTACCTGGTTCTCTGATCCGTGGTTGAAAGTAATCAGCATTTATTTCAGTGTCCATTATACACAGGAGCTATGATTAGAAAAGGTTATAATCAATAATAAAATACACCAGAGTGAGGCTATAACACCCAATCAAGGAGAAGGGAGCAGGAACTTCCAGTCCTGACACCATTTTTCTCCATCTTTAAGGAAGTCATTTGCCTTTGTCCATCTGCAAATGGCCCGCTCTGAGATGTAGTGAAAGCTATCTGTGTGCAAAGATGCTAAAGAATTGCAAAGCGCCAGTGAAAGCATCCTCCTCTCATGCAAACCAGAGATTAGGAACAGCTCAAAAGCTGACTGAGTTCAGCTGGGCTCTGTTAGGGCACTCAGCAGAAAACACAAGGCCCTGATCAGAATGGATGATGGATTCCCACAGGGAACTTCTTCCACCAGGGTTGAAGCCACTTGCTTAGTGTGAGTGACATGCAGGTAAATGAAGTAATACCCTCCCAGCCTGCTGTCATTGGGAAGGAATACAGATGGAGACCGAACTGTCAGGCTGGAGCTGTCTTGAAGGTCAGAGCATTTTATTTAGCAAGAATCAGTGTCATTTGTGGAGGTGAAATCTGTTCAGACTTTAATGGGATAAATCGCAAGGGATACTCCAGAATAAATCAGAAAGGCTTTTTTCCCCAAAAAGAAGTGTTAAGTAATTCAAATGGAGAACCAACTTAGAGCTTTTCTAAGCAGAGAATGATTTCATCGTGTCTGAAGAGGGGTTAATTTTCCTAACAGAAAGGTTAAAAGAGAGAGGTAAATTCTTATTATGAGGGATAGAGTCAACTGTGATTGACACTCAGGTTTCTAACCAGCTTCTCCTGCAACAATTCCACTAAGTGGGAAATTGTGAACTATGGCCTCTATGATTAGTATGAATTCATGGAACCTGATGAATTTAGACAGCTTGAAGGTGTTCTGGAGAAAAGGAGAGACTTTTTCATCCTTGTTCTAATTACTATTTAGCCTTTCATAGCAGGAAGGAGACCTGTGTTCAGGCAGCAGGTGTTACAAGTTTAGTACATCGGTTTCAGGCTTAAAAGAGATGCAGTTCAATACACACTAGTAGTAAATACTTCTAATAAAGGAAGTTAATAAGTTTAGTATTAGACTATAGAGAGAATCCTTGAAAGACAATGATTAAAACTGTGTCTAGACTCATCTGATTGTTTCTCTGGCAAGTCCCATTGAATGCTGTCCATGAAGTGATGCTAGTTCATTCATTTCTTCAGTTTTGGGCTCATTTAGTGCTGTAGTCATAGAGCTAAAAGCTTTTCCTGTCTGCTCAGCCCTTTTTCTTAGCCACCCTTTCTCCTTTCCAAGGCAGCAATGAGTGAGTGGGGTTTAACAGGAGATTGATGTTAGGGTTCCTCAGCTCTCCTCCTTGGTCATGTTTGGCTTAGGGCAAAATGTGGCACTCCAAGAACCGTTTTGTTTCTCTCTTCACTGAGGTGAATCCAGTGGCAGGACTTCCTCTAACCCCCATAAGGGCAGGACAGCACTCTAGAGTCTTTGCTGGAGTCAGCACTAGCACCAGATAAGCCTCGACACAGTGATCTGAAAGAGTGTATCTTCAGGTGCTTTATACTGGGGAGTTTGCATTCGGGTTTTATATTGGGGGGTTTTCTTGGGAGGGCAGATTTTTGCTTTCAACTTCATTTTTTCCTGTGTTTTCTGCCCCTAGTGTACTATGTACTGTGCTTTCCCTTCACATTCTGGCACTGCACTAACACCAGTTTCAGGACTATGTCTATATTAAGTGAATTAAGCAATCTCAGGCACTGGGACTCAACCTCTAGTAGTTCCTGGCATTATTTTAGCTAAAGTCCTTTGGTAGCTGCTCTCCATGCCAGAGATCACCCCAGGCACTGGGATTGGTAACAGCTCTAGCTCAGGATCCTGTGCTGTAACACACTGTGCACTAACATTGTCTGGTACAGCACTGCTCCACTTTCACAGTCTGTCTGCCCTATGCATTTTTATCCTCTAAAGTGCTTGCATTGCCTGTTGCTGACTTAAGGGAACAAATCATCCAAGGAAATAATAACGTCAAACCCTTGTTTTTCAGCCACAGCCCAGCCCATAAGTATTACTTGACCACAGACCCAATCACTGGCTCCATCTACCTCTCCGACACCAACAGCCGACGTATCTATAAAATCAAGTCAACCACATCAGTGAAAGACATTGTGAAGAATTCCGAAGTCTTGGCTGGAACTGGGGATCAGTGCCTCCCGTTTGATGATACCCGCTGCGGAGATGGAGGCAAAGGCACTGATGCTACCCTTACAAATCCCAGGGGTGAGACTGCTTCTTCTCCACAGGCTTTTCTAAAGGGGTCTTTTACAAAGGGGCTTGTTTAGTGATGCTGGAGACCTCTTCAATGCCCTTGGATATTGCAGACCTTCCCCAGTTAACCCACAAGCACATCCTAAGGGCTTGCCTCTGTAAATAAGTGGGTATATCTCACTCTCAGTCCTAGTTCTTCTTATTGAGGTGGCTGAGGGGAGTGCCAAACCAGAGGGGTGTAATGATGACCGTGTATCCAAAGGGCAATAGAATAAATCCACCCATCAATTTTATACCCGTTTAGCCACTACTCCTCCTTACCAAATAACAGTGTTTGGTCCTTCCCAATCTGGTCTGGGTTCACTTAAATTCAGTTCACCAATACTTTTTTGGCTTTAAAAAAATAAAAAGCTCTATAAGCATTGATATATATATATATAGAATGTACATATGTATATAAAACAGATAATATTTAGAATATAGAAGATTATATATATTTAATGTATATGATGTATATAATAATATACTATATATAGTAGCAGCAAAACCATCATAGAGCTCAGAGATACTGAGATTTATACATTGATGTTACATATCATGGCATCCAGCTTAAAAGCTGTAGGGGGTGGACACTAATTGTGATATGGGAATGGTTTAATGCAGCATGACTTCACCTGGCTCCGGATTAGCTTTCTCAGATGAGATAAAAGCACAGTCACATCAGCATAAAAGGATCACACAGCCTTCATGGCTGTGAACTAAATTGTGCAAAACAGGTTTAGCCAAACATATGCAGTCCTGTGTGGAGCCAAGACTTCAGTCTGGCAGTCTCAAGGTAACAAGCTCTGCATATGGAGGATGTCGCTCCTCCCAGCTGTCCACAGCTCCTTGGAATAGAGATGAGGTAGAAGCACTGTTAGTATACACACCTTCTGCAGTGTTTGTGAAGAGAGGCAAGGGTGCAGGAATGCTGCCAGGAATCTGGCATTTTCACCTGTTGTATGTCTTCTTGCCCAGCTGTTGGGATTGCAAGGAGTTAGATGTTCTTGGCTCCACCATCAATAGGCTGCAAGTTTCCTTTTGCCTTGCATCTGGGAGTGGTATCTCCCCTCTTATTCACAATTTCCAAGCCTATCCCAGGTTCTCTGTAAAGCAACCCCTCAGCAAAACCTGGGGATGCTTTAACAGGTCATTTCACAGAAAGCAGCAAGGTGAAGTCAGCTGAGCTGTTGTTGCTATTCTTGCCTAGACTCTGCTCTGGAGCCAGGCTGAGAGAGCTGGGCTGGGGCAGCCTGGGGGAGAGAAGGCTCCTGAAGGGGAGACCTGAGAGCAGCTCCAGGGCCTAAAGGGGCTGCAGGGAAGCTGGAGAGGGGCTTGGGACAAGGGCCTGTAGGGCCAGGCCAAGGGCAATGGCTTGAACCTGCCCCAAGAGGGGAGCCTGAGCTGAGCTCTGAGGCAGAAGCTGTTCCCTG